>LGAG01004996.1:16892-28817 GCA_001278395.1 Lerema accius
ATAAAAATAGATCGAAAGCAGTTCGTTTTTTGCTCTCCTTACGTCGAATTATTGTCTCCACCCACAATTTTGACAGTTCCCTTCTTTAAATAACTGAGCAGTACCTATGTAAAATATGAGTGCGTAAATAAGTGAATTGCAATACCTATTTCCTTAGAATTTCGCAAACCGCACCCTTAAATCGAGTCGAACTGTTGTATGCACTAATCATAACTCAAGCACACGAAATAAATGTCGCACTCACAAGCCTTATAAATGTCATGTAGGTAATATATTACGGGCCTTTATATCTAGAATATCTACATAATATGCAAGCGGATACTCTATTGAGTTTATTCGCAACACATTTGATATTAAGTAAGTTGTCTCCTGCTGTGTAAATTGTGTAGATATTCACAGTACAAAATGTCAGGGCTTGTAATAAGAGTATCTGTGTATGATCTGTTACTTAAATACTAAATAACTTTATTTAAATAGTGAGAAAGTCGAGAAATAAGATGAGCACGTGGTTATTATATTTTTTTTGGGTATTTATTTGGTTAGTTGTTTTTGTTGCCAAATAATATAGCCGTTTCCAGATGAAAAGTAACCTACATGTAAGCTTTAGATATGTCTGATTTTATCTAAATTGGTCCTGTTTCCGCGTGATATCCGAACAGACAAACATACAGTGATTCCGAAAATATGTTTTGATTTCTACTTCGATTACAAAAATCTATTACAGCAGTATTAATTACTGACTAAGACTAGACTAAGAGTAAGTTAGTTTTTTTTTCATTTTTATTTTACGTTGAGATAAAATTGGAGCGAACCGCCACACTAGAACAATTAGGAATGCAAAACTAAACGTGCGGTTAAAATTTTAAAAGCTATTAGATAAGGTTTTTGTAAAAAAGAAACGGTTATAATTATGAGGAACTTGTTTGTAACGAACATTTAGTTTATATGTTAACCGATTTCAATTAATTGAAGCGTGGTGCGTGAATAAACTTATAGAGGTAGGTAACGTATTTGTAACGATGTAATCAAATAGGGGGAAAATAATTATTTATAAAATGTAGATGTATAATTTGTGCAACATCTACAAATATTATAAATGCAAAAGGCAACTCTATCTTTCGGTCTATCTGACACCTTTTCACGCTTTATCTATTACAACGATTTCGTTGACAGTTTTCGAACTATTTGTTGTAAGTAAATTTTTGGTTAGCTTTACTGGCAATGGGGAACAGTTACTAAAATTTTGTATCACGTATACAAGTAGAGCCACTTCAAGAATGTATGACAGGTCCATTATTAAATTAAAAAACTAATTTCCTTCTCAAATAATCATAACAAAACGACAGAATGCATTTTCAAAACAGACAGACTACATAAAAAGGCCCTTTCTCACAGACTATTGTGTTTTATGACAAAATCAAACATACTGGAACCTAATAATTAATCTATCGTTAAACTGTAGTAGTTGAATGTTATACCTAATACTTATACTATAACGTATTACCTGTTACCATGTTACCGCTTGCCACAAGGCCATAAATAAAATGATTAAGATTTTCAATCTTACAATCCGGTTCCGTTTAACTCCTAAGCGGTGGCGATGCCTGGCGCCTATTCTATCATATTTTTTAATTTGCATTGAGATTATAATTAAAATCTTGTGTTTTTCCGTTGATAATTGTTATAAAGAGCAATTGTTAGATTATAGAATTACTTAATCGGTTTCTTACGATTACGTGTACACGTAGGTATTACTTATTACGTCCACAGAATATAACGTAATGTTTGTAAATAGAATGTAAAGGTAATATAAATTCATAATAAACGGGTGCAAAAAAAAATTATTAAACACTTTTTTCGCGCATGTTTTGTATTATGAAAACTATAAGTTTAGATTTCCCATGACCCTTTTACAGAACCTGAATACAATAATCTTACGACGCCATTTTTGTCAATATTCCATATCAGATTTAACCAACCTCTTGTCGAACCTATGTATAAAGCCTATGGTTTGCGTTTGTTTAGCCTAGGTTCATTTTAGTTTTTAAAAGTATAGATTTTTTTTCTTATCTGCAAAAGTAAAAACATCTCTTACCTTATTTCTTTAAAATAAAACAAATTAAAGGACTCCCTAATTTATTAAGTTTTATCAATTATTATTTTTCAGATTTCAATAAATTTCATTTAGCCTCATTCATATTACTATTATCCGTAAGTAATTAAAAAAAATCAATTTTTCAATATGCTCTTAAAACGAATTGTAAGTAAAATGAAATATACAGCTAACACGTAGTATTTACTCTGTGGTTAGAGACCTTTACAAAAGGACAAGTTCTCACATAGGTAATAGGTAGATCATACTGTAGATCTCTTTCACAGATGCCCATGCTGCACTCTCACCGATAAACTTCGATCTAAGTGGGTACACCTAGGTAAATAACTATCAACATAATTATTACTATTATTACTAGCGAATTCTTGCCTTCTAATTTGACCTTAAATTCTTATTTATATCAGGCATTTTATTTACTAATAAATGCAGCGGTTTCTTTATCATTCGTCCACAGATTATCTATTGAAAAATACAATATAAATTCCTATAGGTGACTTCACTAACTTTCTGTAAAATATTCAACGTTTAACTCTTGTCTCTACTGACATATTTATCTTTAAGAGAATTTCTGAAAGTAACACCTGATAGCATTATAATTATCTACCGAAACGACCCTTTGATCCACCGAGATACCTAGTCTAATAAGGGTCTAAGAAAAGGCAAGATAGATAGGCAAAACAACTATGGCGAATAGATAATGGTTTAGCCATAGGCGGGTCACAATCACCACTATTCCTGAAGCAGTGAATACAGAATTGGAGAAATCGAATTTTATGGCTTTTATAAATGCTAAGGCCCTAGGGTATCGTATTCGTGGAGTACAGATACGCAAATATGTATGAATCTATTATCTGAGGTATAATTATTAAGTTTATGTTTAAGACACTCGCTATCTTTGATTGTGACAAAAGTTTGAACTTTAAGGGTACCTAGGCAAATCATTAATTTTACGAAGAAATGTAGATTCTATACGAGTAGATAGTAAATAATTAAATTTCATTTTCTATTCCTAGAAGTCTTACAAGAAGCATATTAACTCTGACCTTGAAGATTATGCTCAAATTGGACTGTTATCTGTCTCTTGATTTGTCCTAAAAATATTCCTCATCAAAATACGTTTATGTGGAGGACCAATAAATGTAACAAAGGCTGGAAAGCTGAAACGGTACCGACCACTGACCGTCGTGAACCGACGTAGCGTTACCTGACGGAGACTAATTACTATAAAAACTATGAATAGCTTTGTAAATTGGAATATTGTCTACAATAGAAATGGATGATGATTTAATTTTCAAGCTTTTATTCTATAATACTAACGAGTTAGGTATACCAATCTATTCTTTGCCTAATTAAGTACCTAAGTACCTACCCATCTACGCGTTAATTACGTCTCGTACGTTATGAGATAAAAAATGTTTCAAATGTACTGTATAATATTTAATTAATATTTTAGGATAAATGTTATGATAAATAAACAAAAGCCACGCAACTCTAAAAACAAATAAATTATCCAATATGGGTAGGTATAGAGTTATAGACGTGTGTTGCAGATAAATATACGATTCATTTTAAGAAAACCTTTATCTAGGTAGATATAAACGTAAATATTCCTTAAAAGCATAATTCTAATAGCCGTTATAAAATTTGAGGATTTATGGTAACGACAGCAAGATAGATAGGACTGCAAGACCTTATTTAAATAAGCTCGTTATAATACTAAGGCATAATTTAGATCGCCTTTAGGTTTAACTGAATTCGTAACTATGTTATCGATAGTTGGACCTAACGACGTGTATTTTGCGGTGATTGTAATAAATGGGTTAGAATCCAAGCCCCTAATTAATGAACTTGTTCGGTAAATTCTGTAATCTTACTGAAGGTCCCACTTACAAGACTACCGTAGAAAATGCTGCTTATGTTACCACAGTATAAGTATTTTCAGTAGTCCTTTTAATGGGGATAAAACGTACGTCGTCCTTTAGATAGGTATTTCGTTATTTTGATCAATAGTTATATTGAACATAATAAATAATTATAAAGTACGTGGGATTTATAGAATATTCCTAAGGACGTGATTTACTAACAAACGACAAAGAAGCGGTCTCCCCATAAACAAAAGCAGTTTTAGAATATTCTAACGTAAGTCCTACGTGATTTAGGTACCTACTAACAAACGAAAAGAAAGAGGTCTTCCCTATACAAAAGTATCTAATTCCCCGTCAAAGCAATCGTTGTTATTGTCTTTCTAATTCACTATTAAATTTTGATGTGGAAATAAGCCGTATTTTCGCTTAACTTTTAACACCATTCCTCAACACAAAGATACACACATCCCTATCGAACTGTTTATTTTAATTGACCTACGATGCGATTATTAGACTGTGTCATTGCACAATACCCTTCTACTCAATAAGGCTGTCTGAGAGAAGTTAATCAAAGCACTTCAAAGCAGTCAATAACTACTACACTGCCGATATAATGCAAACAAGATAAATTAATAATGGTCTAACGAAGTAGTATAATTATCATGAACAGAAAATAAGTAATTGCTTACATTTAATCTTTCGTGTTTTATTACATGAAATCATCATCATCATCACAAGCTTTAACTGATTGAATCCTTGGTGAAATTTTCTCTCATGGCTGAGAAGTATATAATAATGACAATAACTAGCCAATTATTAATAAAAAAATTGGATAGCTTATTATAATAATTACAATTACCGAAAATTGTTTGATCCTTTAGCTATTTCAGCCCGGTTCCAATATTCAAAAAACGATCCTCTGGGAGGGCCGAGTAACCGACGTCAGTTAGATGTATGTATACGGATGATGTTAAAATTTATTGGAACGTGGTTATGGTGTCGGTCATCGGTAACACAAAAACTATCGGTCGATTATAACCGACAGTAGTCCGTAGGATTATTGAAACCGGGCCTTAGTGGTATAATTAATTTTAGATGTAGACGATAGATTCCAAACTACCACGCCAATTTATATCCCCTATTTAGTTATCATTAGGGTTTTAGGATGGCCCGTATGTTAGCAAATTTAAGGACGCATTCATCCTCAAAAATGACCTCTCCGCGCAATTAGGATAAACATTTGATTTTGTATTCGGTAAATAATGCAGATTTCTTCACCATGTTTTTGTTCATCAAACCTTATAAGCATTTTTCGCTTACAGTGAAGATAGCATCTTTATTTGTATTCGTAACTTCAACTCACACATACTTATGGTTGCATAACTTTATTGTCTTTTTAACAATCCGCTGTTTAACAATGAATTGGATGTTAACTGTTTGTATAAAGATAGCAGTAACAAAGGATTTTACACCTCGTTTCACAAAATACGGTTCTGAGTTTATGTGGCGGAGTAATTAGGCATTGTATAAGGTCTTACTATAGTGTAAGGAACTTACAGAGAACTTGAGGAGAATTATAGTGTAATCAACAAAACCAACTTAAGTAAGAAAATAATTAATTATAACAATTATTAAAAAGAATAAACAGAAAAGTTTCAATTAAAAAAAACTGTTCTTTCTTTCGTATATGTTTATAAAATATTTAAACCAAAAAAATACGCCCGAACAGGGACTTGAACCCTGGACCCTTGGATTAAAAGTCCAATGCTCTACCGACTGAGCTATCCGGGCTTATAAATTGCATTTGAGTAAAGGCTTTTGATATAGGCAATCCAAGGATTGTGATTGTAATCATACTACCTCCAATCAGATTATTAAATACGAGCTGTTGCCCGCAGCTTTGCTTGCGGAAATTATAGTTTTGCGGTGATATTTACCACCTTTAGGGTTGATTTAAGAAAATCGTTGAATAAGGTTCTTCATCCTTTTCAACCATACACCCAAACACGAATTTGAAAACTGCTAGCTTTAAAATTTGGTTAATTTTCATACAAACTTTCATCCCCTATTTCCCCCCCCTTAACGTGGGAATTTCCAAAAATCCGTTCTTAGTGCTCCCCTACACTCTAGAAGGAACCTCTGTGCCAAGTTTCATGCTTCTAGGTCTATCCGTTTAGGCTGTAGCGTGTCTGTCAGTCAATCAACATTTTTATTAAGTATGATGATGATGATAATTACGAAGATACATAATAGCCTACCTACTTATATTATTAGTTTATTAAGGCTTACATAAGCCTATTAAGTAATGAAAGCCTAAAATTTATCTATGTTGGAGTATAAGCGTTTAAGATATTACAGATTTTGTAAATAATTGTAGGTTTTTAATTATTGTTATAACGACCCGTAGGAAGCAATGGTAACTGTGCAGAACCAAGAGTCCTGGGTTCGATTCCCGCGAGATAATAATTTGAATTATGACTTCAAATTTGTTCTTAGTTTAAGTATGGCCCTACGTATTCTCGAAATTTAAGTTTTGTTATTATTAAGCTATGAGTGCATAGCGTTATTTATTTAATACATATTTTAAACCAAAGCACATTATCTCGTCATCCTCGTTCTAGAAAGCATTACAAATTTACAAGTAAAGAACTTTACCATTTAAGTTACCTATATTTCCATCAATGACTCTGACTACATTGTAAGTACTATGGAAAACATCAACAAAGTAGGTACGTGTGTAATTGAAAAGTAACAGTAACTTTCGCCCGCATTTTCCCAAGCCGATAGTGAACCGCTGTTACAGTTAAACGCATTTAGTTTATTAGTACGTACAGTTTACTACAGATAAGTAAACCCACTCACAGCTAGGCATCGTTATTGGATCATAATTGTGTATGATAGTGTGTCCAGATTTTACTGTTTTATACAGGATAGGTACTTATTGAAGCTCATGCATCGTCAACTATAATACTGAACTCATCGTAAGATGATAAAATTTATCTTTTTTTTTTAACAAAAACTAGGGAACATCAAAATCGGTGGGTAACTTAAAACTGCGAAGTGACCATTAGATACCTAACTTTCGTCCATAGACAATCATAACATCAGATTAATCCTTATTGTGATGCAGACTTGAATTTTATGAAAGAAGCGATATCCGCTTCGTGAAATTTGACAAATCGTCTCGTAGTAGTCATTTGGTAGTGCATTAGTTAGATTAATAGTAGCTCATTTCATACTTATAATACCTAATAATAAATGTTGTCTAATCCTAAGGTAAGCTAACTGCTGTAAACTGTGCTACTTAGGTACCTCGGACTATGGGCTTTGATCTCTAAAATGCAATTACCTACATTAGACAAGCTGTTACTATGATTATAATCATTATGAAATCTAATCGTATCATTAAATCAGCAGCCATTTATTACTCAATTAATCATAACACCTTTAAAGCGGTTCTTGCTGTAAAAATCAGGGATTTCGATCTGTGGGATTCCATCACGTCTTATCGATGAGATCCGAGAAGACTCAATACATCAGTGGTTGTGGTGACAGGAGTTGAGGAGTGAAGAGAAAGCGTTGCCGGCGGCACAATGCCCTTCGTAGTACCTGTGAACTTTAACCTGCGCTCCACAATAAATCTGTGAACCACTTCCCTAATGCAATCACTCCGAAATTGGCTGTAACTGCATTCGTCCCACGGGTATGAAATTCAAATGCTCAGTTTCGTGGATCGTAATTTATCGATGGAAAATGGAGTCGAGGTATGGCTGGTAAGGTTGTGCAGTAGGTACCTAAATAAGGTTTTGTGTTTGCTATTTTACGTTATTACACGGCACAGGCAAAGCCTTAACCAGGATTCCTTGGGGTTGCATATGTGTGTAAAGGGGTTTTAAACCCTTCGGTTTTTTAAGGCGCGCGATTCTTGTTCTTAAGATTCACCTTCATGTGTTATCGTTACATAAGACGAAATATTGTCTTTCTTATTTTAAACTGTTTAATTACCCACCCCTATTGTAAAATATCAAAAACAGCGTAAAACAAACAACGTAACATACAGAATAATATGAATAAATAATATCTCTGTTACCGGTACAATTCCCGGCCAATGTTGAATACCGATGTCCAGTCAGATGATAGATCGTCAGCCTGAAAATGGTTGCTCCATATTTCGTTATAGACTACAACTTTACCATAAAGAAACTCATTGTGACTGCGATGCAGGGGTGAACGACTGCGCGGCTATTACGCCGACCGCATCATTACAGCAACTTGCAAGAGATGTGGTTCGCGGCTGCGGCCTGCGGCTTGCGTTACAAGTTCATGCTTTGATGTGGGTTCCATAGCAGCCTTCTAAGTAGTAAAATTGTTTAAGTAAATCTGTCCATAGATTTTCCCTTTCAAATTCAGTAGGCTCAAGAGTAGCCCGATCCTCGACTAGTTTAACAACCTATAAAATGGAGGTAGCTCCATGACTTGAATGAGAAAATAAATTATCCTATGTTAGCTTAAATTAACTTTTGTGATACTACCTACTTTACCACTTTGTCAGCGTAAAAATTGTTCGGGTATGGTGCACAAAAGTTGTCTAGCAGGATCCTAGATGCTTATAGCTTTTACGCATACTGTAGGACTTTAATACCCAAAAACCATCAAGAATAACTTCTATCCCGTGAAAGAAAGCCATCAAATACCATGAGCCGCACGACATAAGCCGCAAGCCGCAGCAGCGACCCTGTAACCACAAGCCGCAATATTCCGAAGCCGGAGTACAGGGAGGGCCGCACTACGACTCACTACAACCAACCTATACTTTCCACTGATCTTACATAAACACTGGATAGGCTATCAAGATTACATTTTCATCCTGTTTTATGTAAATAGGCGATAAAACAGCAAATAAGCTATCGTTGTCTGCATCGCCCAATGACTCTTAAGTAAAAAAAAGTAAATCTGAATGCCCTATAGAAATTAGAAAATCTATAAAAATAGAAAATACCCTTAAAAAAATTTTGATTTTCGCAGTACCCGCTAGATGGAGCCATGCCATTTAAATAATTTAAAATTTTAAAATAATACTGTCAGTTGGCAAAGAATAGCATATCTAGCGTATTTAATGTTTAATGTAGCTCAATGTAGTTTTTACTATCAGACTTTTATTCTTGTTGGAACGTGAAAGTTCCCGATGGCTACGTGCTAGATAAAAGCCTTAAAAACTGGTTTACGCTCGCTTTGTTTACGACACGGTGAATAGAAAAATCAGATCGAGTTATTTTGCTGCGGTTTTTATAGCTCTTGATAGAACTGGTAGCATAACGTAATAACCTATATAATGGAGTTTGTAATCATTTTATTGTCCAAGATGACCACGACTTTAGTAAATTACCCTCGTAGCTCTCATCAAAGCTAACTATAAAAAGCTTTGTACCGTGGGGTATAAAAGAATAGGTTCAGTTAATAACGCACTTAAATGTAATCTGTTTTGTTCTGTCGTTAAAATACTTTGTAGGTATTTAATTTTTATTATTACTCCACAAAGGCACAAACATACTCATTTATTATTATTAGTAATTATAGAAACGAGTGATATTAATTTTGTGACAATCGCAGTAGTGATCGTGAATTTGATTTTGTCATGAGTTTAAACTTAATAATATTTTAACTGACAAAGCTCAAAGCACATAAGCGTACCTATTATAAACTTTAAAATATTTTTTCCCCAATGTCCGAGGTATGAGGTCTACGAAAGTTTTGCTCAGGGAAGGCTGTAGTGATAGTAGTCAGTACTACACCTAATTTCTGTGATGTTGTTAACATAACATAAAAAAACCGTCAGTCATAAAATTCAGTAAGTTGGTTAAATAACATAGGTAACTTCTATCTCATATCCCAAAGTTAGAGTCGCTACATCAAACACTTTCGACGCGGTGCCGAATTGTAGGCACACACTACCCACCTTCCCATATCTGTATATCTCCGCGCATGCGCTATCAGTACATCTCTCCATTGTTACGTACAGCGCGCGTACGAGATAAAATGTATCATTTGAATACTCTGGTCGCTGGCGGGTGGTGAGCGGCGACATTACTCCAATCATTGATATGCATAGCGTTCTACAAATTCATTTTTAATGTTTGCCGCTAGTGGGCGCTACTGTGTTTTTGTTTAGACGCCACAGGTTGTCGTATTTTGGGGTCATTTTGGGGTCGGTTTGGGCGCAAAATGGCTGTAGTGTAGAAGGCATCAAATTACTTCTATCGAATAGTTAAATACTAGTGATCTATTAATAAGTTCCACGTAACAGCAGGGAGAGAAATTAAAACCATGATTTTCTTGCAATTTTTTAATTGACAACAAATAAATTCATTATCTGAAATTGACAAATATTTATATAAATGTAGGCTGTTGTAACATAAAAATAATTTAAATACCCTCAATTTGAATAAAGACGCAAATTGCTATTTACAGATTTTAGGCAACATTTATATTCTTAATTATAACTATATAAGTATACAAACAATCAAATATTAAAACAATAAATATAGGTACAATCACTATCCACAAAATAATTCATGATACGAATTTACTTATAGAAACAGGTATTAGAGATCTTAGAATTGCAATTATTATGCGTTAGGCTTACAGCTCGAAATATTTTCTATTCGGGCCTACAAAAGCAAGTAACACGTACGCTTGAAAGACGATTTATGCGGTGGCAAGGTACTAGCACAATATAGTGACTAACAGTAGTTAAACTCCATAGTGAGCGCGCTCAAACAACGCACACATATACACTGTTCATCGACACGGATTTCGACTTATGTTCGGAAGTATTTTAGAACATAAGCGTAAAGATGTGTGCGCATTGAGCGTAAGTATTAGAATAAGTACATAATATATGAGTTTAACTTCTCTTACTCACTATTTTATGGTACTAAGTACGCATACGAGAAGGGATTACAAACACGTTTCATTTACAGTATTCATAATAATTAATTTAAAAATTAATCTTCACTAAAACTAATATTTCACAGTTACGTCTCACATTTTTATGAGTTACGTGATAGGTATTTATTACAGCAATATTTATTTAAAAAATACTATAAAATTGTGTTCTAATTTTAAAGAAGCTCTACATATATTCGTTTTGGCTAGGCTGATTATTTTTGGTTTTCTATATTTAATTTAAGGCATAATTAAAATACATAAAAAAATATTGGATTAGCCTTAAATTAAAAAGAGGCATTGAAATGTAACTTTCGCAATAGCTGTGTTTAATATAAGACTTCAATGAAAAAGAAACGCGAAACAGTTAAGAAAAAGTATATATTACTATTATGACTAAAATGTGAGATGTAATAAGATAACCTCATAAAATTAGTTTTCTATGTCTGATAAATTACTGGGAATAATTTTAGAGGAACTTACTATCCCGGCATTTTGTTACGAGTAATACCAGTTAGTCCCGACACATTCCGAATATATGTAGAGACACTCTAAGAACAGCACGTGCCTATGACATACACAATAAAATACGTGCGTACGTGATTTCGCAAGCGCACATATTTTCATGCGTTGGTACTGAGACAACCGCGTACTAACTGACGAAAACTTATTTTAAACTATGTATTTAATTTTCTCATATCGGCCAGTGTTTAAAATCTATTAATCTGTTATCGTAGTTAAATACCTACTTGTTACTTTTATTCGGTAATTAAAGTTACATCTTTTAAGTTATATTACATTAATAATTATCATAAAAAAAGCTTAGATAGGTACAAGAATTATAATTCAAATTCAGAAGGCCTGCTAAATTAAGCTATACATTTATGATAGTGTTTTTTTTAATTAAAACTATTTGTCAATATCTATGCTAAAGACTTTTCGAATTCTGCTAAGGCTTTAATACGGCTAAGCAAATCATACTACGTTTCTGTTTTAATTCGT
>LGAG01005015.1:6212-22107 GCA_001278395.1 Lerema accius
GTCTCGATTCCCTTGTGATGTGTAACCGATTATATCATTATGTTGATGCAGCTGAGAAAAATATTATTAAAAGAATAGCCTTAGCTTGGTTAACATTTTACTATATATATGCGTAGGTATAGTTGCTATGTTTGTTATCTTTCCTTTTTTAAGTACAGTGTTCAGAACAAAAAAGTGACGTAATTTTTTTTATTTTTTTAACGATTTCTCATATTATGTCACCAAACATGGTCTGCCGAGAAATTTACCGGGAAACGTTATTTGTTATTAACGTTATGTTTTCCCTACCACTCTTCTTTGTTCTGATTTTTTGGTCTGTGAAATTATCGTTTCCTTTCCTAGTTAGAGGACTACTAAATTATATAGTAACAATATAATTTACTTCCAGATAAGCCACTGTTAGTGAACTCGATAACTAATGATATATTCACTACTAGATACGGAATTCAAGAAGTATACGTCCTTATGAATGAAACGTAAGTAACTATATTTTCTTATATCTCTTATAATATTCAATATATTATTCTTAAGGGAGTGTTCTATTACGTAATATTTTTTTTAGGTTTTTTGACCCCTTTTCCAGTCATGTAACGCACCGTATCGATATCCTATACCCCCCTCCCCTCCCTAAACGTTACGTAACACGCAAATGACAATTTTTACAGAAAATGATGCCATTTTGCCAAATAATTCCCTAATTTTCTTTGTTATAACAAACATTGTTACGTTACGCGTTCTTCGACCCTTCTCCCGCCTATGTAACGTATCATAACATTTTGGAAGACCCGTAACAATTAATTGCGTTACATAATACTTGAACGGCCCCTGAAATAAATAAGTAAGATTTACTTTTTCAATATCAGTTACATGTTCTTTAATCAATCTCTTAGCTTGTTTATCTGAGGTACACAAAAAATATTGACTCAGTGCAAGGAAATGAGGAATTTTATTACTGTTTAAAATAATAAAACGTGGTCTTATTACTCGATTGCGCCTGAAGAAGGGTAATGTTTCTTGGGTGTATGTATATAATATGTCCATTTTTTGATACGCTCTACAGCCCAAACGACTTGATGATTTCAACATGTGAAGTGTCATTGAATTCATTTTCATTGAGAGTGACATAGACAATTTTTTTTAAATACACCTAATTTTTTGCAGTCGGAATATTGTTTATTCTTTTATAAATATTTACTAGTTTATCCAAGATACAAAAAATATTAAAAAACTGTAGTAGTGAAATAATCGTTACTGAAAAAACAAAAAAACCCAAACTCTGAAAATTTGGGTGAAGGATCTTCTAAACAATTATTTAAAGATGATTCCAATGACATCTCACACTTTAAAATCTATGAAGATATTTAGGCTGTGTTTTGCGCCAAAGACATAGACATACATTGATACATACGCTGCCCATTACGCAGTGGGGTAAAAAGAATCATTACAGATTTTAATTAAGGTAAGGTGGGGTAAGACTAACACACGAGGCAAGACTAACACTGTCTATTATCTCGATATGCACTTGAAGAAACGACATGTGTGTGTTTTACCCGAGAACATTTACGTTTGTTCTATCTTACAGACTGGAAGAATTTCGTAAATAAGCTATACGTATCGAGATAATAGACCGTGTTAGTCTTGCCCCGTGTGTTAGTCTTACCCAACCTTACCTTACAGCTTTAATCACTATAATTATGTTGTTTTTCAGGAAGAACATAACTTGTATGTCGATCGCGTACCCTCCGCCCACTTACCGCTGGTTCCGGAGATATGGTTCCTATGATGACCCTATCAATGATCCTGACACGGTAATGACAATCTAGGCTATCTATCTATCTATTTGATAGAAAAACAGAATAAAATAGTTGGATTTAAAGTGAATAACGAATTTTCAAAATGAATAGATAAATACCTTTATTTAAATTATCTGTCCCAATGTTATTTTTACAAGCTTTTATTTAATTTCACCTGTCCTGTTTGTAATGAAATCTTGCAAGCTGAATTTCATCCACTTCCCGGTGTCTGATTGAGATAAAATTTTACACACTGGTCCAGTCCTGATGACAATGCATGTTTATAATAAGCATGATGTGATACTGCTGCCAGGATTGGCTCCAGACGATTGAACTCCTCAACGGTTAACAGCAGGGACTTGAAATTTTGCACTTTTTAACTTTTTAATTCTTTTTTTATGAACCAGTAATAAAAGCTTGTATTTAAAAAAACTTTAATTTACTTAGTCTGTTGTTTGTTACTTTGTTGTTTTTTTTCGATTATTCTTTGTTTTGTTACTGCAATTACTGTTATTTATATAAATGTTATTTCTTAGGTCTTCTTAGTTTCTTCTATACCAATTTATGCACGTTACTGTCATTTAAATATAAACTTTTTTTTCCAATTGAAGGTAATCCATAGTGAAGATGGCTCAAGTTCTGTTCTTCAACTAAGAGTACGAGATGACAGTGCTCTGGGAGAGTATAAATGTAGTGTGACCAATACGAAGGGACCAGTGGCCATCGTGTTCCATGTCTCTTTAGGAAATAAACCAAGCCCACCTGAAGAGGTACGTTGAATTTTGATTCTTGTTTTATATTAATTTTATTTAAATCAGATTTTTAAAATGATTTTTTTAATTTTTAAAACTCGATTCTCATTTATTTTTAATATATATAAAGACTTAAGACCTCGTTTTTTCTTTGAGTTTGATTTACTTTATGGTAACCACTTAATTGATTTGACTGTTTATTTTTTGTTTGAATTTGTACAAGGCTTAAGAAAAAAAATTACATATATTTTTTTTAAATTAAAGTTTTATTTCAAAATAACTTACTGATTTTAGAATTTGCAAAAATATCTAAAAGACTAAAAAATGCAGCGGCACTGAAAACTTTCTCTTTATTTTGAAGTCCGTTAAAAATGTAAAAGGTAATATTTTTAATGACACTATTCCAGGTTATCCTGATGGAGTCGTACGCCGACCAGTTGGTGTTCAACGTGAGCTGCTCCTCCTGCAACTTCCCCTCCGACGAAGAAACTGTTATCAACCCCGAAGATTTGCCCGTTTCCGGTAACTTTGTCATTAAAAAAAAAACTGAGGGATTTTTACAGGGAAATGAGGGATTGAATGAAAAATGAGAATAAAGACTTACAAAAGAGATATTTTTTAAAGAAAAAATTAGGGATGTTTATTTTTTTGTACTGGCAATATATATTTTTTTAAATTTAATAATTCTATTACATTTGAAAAAAATATATTATATGGTTTATGGCTTAACAGATTTCAATGTATGATGTGTAAAATTAAATTTGTCTCCATTTTTTGCTAAATCCACCATATTTTTAGCAGTCACGTTTTTTGTTTTTATTATATAAATTTTTTTTATAGTAATTTGTTTATAATTCCAGGATTCAAATTCCACATGGTACCCGTCAATGGCACGTATCCCCCAGACTGGGACGTCGCTATTGAGATTGAAGTGGCTGCTGAGACAAACGGTATGTATTTTTAACACTGTCATACACATGATAATGTATACCTCGTTTTTTTCGTCGTGACATAAAAGGTAAACAATCTTGGCACTACTTTTATTCATTTCATTAATTTAAAAAATATTTAGAAACTAAGTGTAAAGAAATGTATTTTAACATAATTTTTTTTTTTTTGTGTCAGTCTTATTTTTAAATCGATAATTACTTTAAAAAGACACTGTAAGATTGTTTACCTTTTATGTCACGACGAAAAAAAAGAGGTATATGTGTGTGTCGTTTAGAGCACATAATAGCAGTGGGGTAAGTCAAGACTGCTAAAATACCACGGGGGCCCCAGCTCAATGGGGCCCAAACCCAAAGGAGCCCACTGTCCAAAGGGGTCCCAAATCAAAGGGGTCCCCGACCAAAGGGGCTGCCAGCCCAAACTGCTCTGAGCTATTTTTCCAAACCGATTTTACTGATTTGTTTTTTTTTAAGTATTTAAAAAAATGTTTTTTATTTTTTGTTTTTACCTACAATAAGTATTTTTCCTTGGGCCCCATCTAATGAGTTTGCCAAGGGCCTCGAATGGTGTAGATACGCCACTGCTTAATAGATTGGCTGTTAGATTAAAGTCTATCGCTCATATCTCAGTTTGTGTGTGAGAAAAATATAAGCCTCATCAGTTGTGAAAAGAGACATGCCCAGCAGTGGGCCATTAATGGGTTGGGTTAAATTACAGGCCAATATACATTCACTATACATCCTCTTTTTTTGTTAAAGTTAAGTTGGTTATAAAACTAATTAAGAAAACTAATGTTTTAATTTGTAATAACTTTTATAATTATGATTACAATATTTAATAACACTATACTTTTCCAAACATTTTCACAAATATTTTTGTAATAAATTTTTGTTATTTCGTTCTAAGGGACCTTGTACACAGTCGGTCCGTTACCGAACCGGACAGAGTTCCACTCGCGCGTGTGCACGGTGAACGCGGCCGGCGACTCAGAGTGGCTCCTAATAACGCCCAACCCTAAAACCGGAGACGCTGTCAAAGTGGTCGCGTCAATACTTACCTTTATTATATCTGCTATTGTTATTCATTGTAACTAAATTTTGCATTTTTTTTTTATTTTAACAGGGATGTTTTTAATTTTTTTTTTTATTTAAGAGGGATGTTTTTTAAATTTTTTTTTTGGGAATTTATTTTTTTTTTTACTCCAGAATTTGTGAGTCAAATTATAGTTTCTATTTAACGTCTTTTTCTAATTCTTGTGTAATAGAAACGTAAAAAATACGTTATGTCTTATAGTCCCAATCGTAAAGTAAATGGAGATATGTTTTTTTATACATTTAATTTTTCGATTAACGTTCTCAAGAGTTGTTCAATATACCATCCACACCACAGCGCTATTCGGGCATATTTTGGACCACATTTTGGTGGTAAGATGAATATTGTAGACGAAATTGCAACAGAGAATACTTAATATTTCTAAAGCAATTATATTCGCAAAATTCTGTTATCACTGCGAAAACATTAACTGCATCACTGTTTAACAGTAACCACTGCTTGTCAAAAGATAGGTTTAAAAACTATTGGTGTTGTCAAAAAAATTAAAAAAAAAAAAATTATATCTCGTGCACCAATCACGTCACGAGATTTGTTATGAAAAAAAGTGGGAGTGTGATTTTGAAAACTTATTTTTTTTACGATGTGGTCTGGATGTCGACTAAAATCATAATAAAATCCTTTATAAACATCCTTACTAACATTCCAGTTTTTTTATAGTTAGGAAAAGATTTGTTTAAGATAATAAATTGTCTGTTGTTAAATATTAATACGTGTTCACTATTGTAAAGGTCAGTTCAGATTCAAGACGTGATCACGAAACTGGGCAAAACGCAAGTAATAAAATAACATCAGATTTTAACTAAATTATATTCAGTTTTTTGTGTATCGTGCTTGAATCTGAAGCAGACATTATATATCCGTGGCCTCAACTATTAAAGTCATATATATGACTTAATTAATTATAATGCTTCGTTGGTTTAAGAGACTTGCTAATTGTAAAAAGATTAAGGACTGCAATTTTGATAATATTGTAAAGGGTAATTATGAATTATTACGACACACCAATCTATGTACCCCAGCGGGGAGTTAATTCATTTAAAAATGATTTTAATTAAACTTGACAAAAATGCTATTTACGACAACTTTCCTAGTTGTTGCTTAATTAAATTCACAATTATTGAATACCTTACATTGATATGAAAGAAAAGGTTATTAAAATTTCGAAAATTACTAAAAAAAATCACAGTTTTTATCAGTTAAATAAAAAAAAAACATTGCGTCCACGTTTTTACCACAAGCTTTTTATGATGAACAGCGTTTCATTAGCTTTGACTAATTACTGATAATCTAAAATAAGTTACTAAATACCTATTCTACAGAAATCTTATAAATGTGTAGACAATAAGACAAAGTGAACTTGTAACATGTAGTTTGTGTACCTGTGTTTAAGATTTATTTAAATTTAGGTATATCTCAAACCAATACGGAGTTGTAGTGACACTTAGAAATTGCAGCTTTCAGACTAGCTTGAAGTGCCTAAATGTGGTTTCAGACAAGCGTATTTTTCTGCATACGGCGTGTTTTGCCGAACCGGTAATGTCGTTTTATCGGTATCAATATTAATACGAGCTTAGAAGCGCGTCAACGCTCGTACAAGTTGCGCGTGTCAAAAGGCGCGCCTATACGTGCCTACATGCGCTTCCAAAGACGAGCTTATACGCGCTTATAATGTGACAGATAAATGTTTGTTCTCGGGTCCTGGGATGTGTTATTTTTTTTGTCCACGCCACGTTTTTCTTGATAATTATTTGACGTCTCTTTGGCACTCTAAAAAATATACTCGTACAATTACTAATATTAAAATCACTACAATATCGTATTGGACGTTCTACAACCTCTTAATAACATGTATGTGTGATCTACACGCTCTATTAAGTCATATTTATAACATTTATTATTAAGTTTTATAAAAATATAGTAGAGTATTTATGAAAATCTGAAAATGTTATAAGTGTTCATTTGTATGGAAAATTGACTGCCTCAAAGAATTACTTCTCATCTTTAATACAATGCCAATTTTATACACTTAAAATAAATTACATTAATATTGCGATGTAATAAAATTATGTATTTTATTTGTAATTTTGTAAATATTTGTATTCATTTAGATCCTTAATAATAGTTTATATATATTTCATTAAGCTGATGCGTGTGTATGAGCACAAGTTGTATATTTGAGTTCACAGTTTTTAATATATTCCATAAGAATTAGCTTTTTAATGTAATTTTGTATTAAGTAATAGAATAGATAAACTGCTTTCATTCTCAGAATAACATTTGTTTCATATTAATCGAAGAAATTCAAAAACTATTCTGATGTATGTTAATGGTAATTCGTGACGATCAATTAAATAAATATTGGTATTTAAAATGCCCCGAAATAAAAAAAAAACAAATATTATGTAACAAATATTGAAAAAACAATTAATATGATAATGATTTGTACCTAAGACAACAGATTCGTATTAAACGCCAGACAACTTGTAAGCATCACAAAAAAAATCGATTTGTAAGCTATTGAGCAAATGGTGCTAAATGATAAAGAATGAAAGAGAAAGGTACTCTTTGTCATTTCTTTTTCTAAATTATAGAGGATTATAAGTTTCTGTCTTACGTGAAACGTCAAGCACCTCAGTAAAGGGAATAGCAGCTTTAGTTTTCATTCGTTCATGAAATAAAATGTGCGAATGAGATAGCACTATGAAAAATGCAAAGGGAAATATTTTTCATTTGTTTATTTTTTTATTTGAAAAATAAAATTCGTTATTGATATTCTTTTTTTTTTTTTTGCTTTCTTGCTAGCTTATTCAGGCGTTTCACGTTTAATTATTCATCTATCCAGAAAATTAACAATCATAATAATCAGAAATCTATAAATGGTGGATTCAAACTAGTACAGACTAATTTTTACAGCTTATACCAAATTATCGATAACGTAACATTTTACTTTGTTACTTATCCCTTAATTATTGATATTAATGTGGCATGTAAATCGTAATGAACAAAGAGAATAATCGTAAGAAAATCTTGTTGATATCGTAGTCAATAAAACTTGTCAATTTTGTGAATGCTTTTATTACTGTCTTTAGGGAGATTTTCAATGTTATGGTTACAGGAAGACTGAATTTCCTACCCACTAACTATCTATATTTGACCCGCTTTTAAGATAAAAAAAATTAGATTTAGCCTTCTGTTTTAATACTACGTTAGCTTAAAAAGCGTATGAAATGAAAAATTAATAAATCAACAAAAAGCATATGAATTGTTAATCACTAAGTGAACAAATATCGTTGTTTAGCATAAGATCATTTTCAGCTTTGGTACAACTTAATTGCTAAGTGGAAAAACGAGAAAATATCAACAAATAGGTACTTGATTTATTTCTTAACCATACAATTAATTTAAATAAAACAATACGTCATTAATGTATCTATGATTAAAATCTGTAAATTGTCTTTTATGCATTGTGTTGGAATTTGATAAACTTTAGCCTACTATGAAATAGTAGTTTAATTGAGAATATTTGCAAAAGTCTATTCAATTTTGTACATACGTTAATAAGCTGTTAATATGCTCCGTGTATACACTGATTGTTAACAATACAAACTACTTTGCCTCCAATAAAGGTAGTGTTTAAATAACACACGTTCTTTTATTTCTATCCGTTTATAATCAATATAGAACCATAGAAATCCTGTTTAAATATTCAAAATGTTTACCTACTTGTACATGTCCACTCAATTTTGGTGCGAGTAAGGGATTAAGTCCGGTTTCCGACTAGCGTATTTTTCTGCACGTAAACGGTCGTTTCAGCATACGCGCTTCAAAAAACGGTCGCGCGTAAACTGTCATATTTCGTGTTTGCTCGAACCGGTAATGTCGTCCTGTCAGTATCAACATTGATACGAGCTTAGAAACGCGTCAATGCTCGTACAAGTTGCGTGTCAAAAGGCGCGTCTACACGTGACTACATGCGCTTTCAAAGACGAGCTTACACGCGCGTAAAAACGCTAGTCTGAAACCGCCCTAAAATGTAAAATAAAAAAAAAAAATTTATAGTCTGTTTTTACTATTGTATAATTAAAATACATAAGTGTAATCGATGTATAAGATAATAATTTAAGAAGAATATAAGAATCTTATACTAAACCATTCTCATAAGAAACATAGATCCTACGGCAATAATAACGATTCCACCAGCGAAGAAAATGCCATAGAATGTAGAATCCGATACTTGGGCAGTTTCTTCTTCAGTTGTCTCTTTTGAATCTTCTGGCTTTTCAGTGGTAGATGATATGATGGGTTTCGACCACTGAGATTTACCTTCAGAGTTTACAGCGCGAATACGAAAGTAGTACTCCGTACTCTCGTCCAGGTCTGGTAATGTCACATAAACGGCTGAAAAATTGCATAAAAATTAAGGTTATTATCTTCATAATCATCAGAAAATTTGTTGATGTAATTTCATTCGACTATTTTCAAAATATAGGATAGGTATGTTTTGTAACAGTAGAAAAACATTATTTCATGTAATTGGATTGTGTGTATATATATATAGACTCATGGTTTATCTCATTATATTTATAACAAGTTTTACTTTTACAAATTATTTGCCCCCAAAATGAAGATTGTCGAAGATTAACCCAAGATGATCTCACCAGCATAGGTCAAGTGGTAGAAAATGCCTCTAAGCATTAAGTCTAAAAAAATTTTAAATTAATAAATAATTACGAAAGATTTTCAACTTTGAGATTAAGGGTCTGTTTCACAATCGATAAGTAAAGATGTCAGTAGTTATTTATAAAGTAAACTACTCAGAGAGTAAATCCTTCCGTTAACTCTGTATACGTTTCACAATCATGCGTAAATTAAAGTGAAATTGTGAAACGCAATTGACTGGTTTACCGTGCAAATAAGTTCAATGTAGCTTACGTAGAACTTTACTCAACGATTGTGAAACAGGCTAAGGCTTTGAAAATTGATTTCAATAAATTTAACATCACCAAAAAACTGAATTAGTTCAGATTTCGGCATACGAGTCACTACCATTTTCATCTCTATTCTTAACTGGCAATACATCGGTGATGCTTAGTACTTACCAATTCCTGGCTATTTATTCGCTTATCTTGTAACATAAAAGCCAATAATGACTTACTTTGAGGATCGTCATCTTCAACATTTAATTCCACGAGTTTAGAACGCGCCCAATCAGATTCCTTTGGTTTTCTACCTTTTAAAGTTTTTGCCCTAAAATATTGAACATCGATGCCTGAAAAAACAAGATACATGTAAAGAGTTTGCATTCTTTAGCCTTTTCATTCGTTTCGATTATTTGAAGATGTTACCTTGTGTCATTATACATTTTTCCAATAATTTTCTTTGAGTAAATAAATGAAAGATTAAGAGTAATAAAAGCTTCAAATATTGTCTCTTTAATTTATTATGTTGTTTGATTACACTACATATTATAATACAAGTAACATTATAGTGTTTTTACACTTGCGACGGCGACACGACATAACGTCGCAAGCTCTAATAGAGTTGCAGATATTTTGACGCACGTGAAAATAAAACTACGAATTTTTATACATATTTGCACTAACATAGTGCGACTTTTTGTCGTGTTTCTGTCGCAAGTGTGAATAAATACATAATTAAATGACGTATTTTTTGATTAAGTTATATAAAGATCGTTTTACTATACCAAAATTTAAAAATTAAAGTAGGTATAACTTAAAATAACATACTATCAACTGGAAATTGCAATTCATCGGCCCATATTACTTCTAAGTCGATTTTGTTATAATTAGGATAGGGTTGCACCTGCAAAAAAAATTAATTAACAACAAAATTAAAATATCGACAAAATACAAAATCTTATCGGTAAAAGACTATCGTTTTATTTTTCTAATTAAATGTTTAAAGAGATATTTTTTTAAAACAAGCTTTTTTAACTTGTTAATAAAAAAAACAACTAAAAAAGTTAAACAGTGCAAAATTTCAAGTCCCTACTGTTAACCGTTGAGGAGTTCAATCGACCGGAGCCAATCCTGGCAGCAGTATCACATCATGCTTATTATAAACACATGTCATCAGGACTGGACCAGTGTGTAACATTTTAGCTCAATCGAACACCGGGAAGTGGGTGAAAGGCTTCCAAGATTTCATTACAAACAGGACAGGTGAAACTAAATTAAAGCTTGTAAAAATGACATTTACCTCACTAGGTTGCATCGGTTTTACAGTTTTAACCACCATGTATGATAAATTAGCATCTCCATACTCATTAGTTGCTCGACAACTATATCTCTGGTTCCAATCGTAAGAGTTTGGTGCTAACGTCAGTACGGCTTCTGTCATCTCATTAATCAGTGTAAAGTCATCTTGACTGTACTCTGAGGATGTTTCTCCATTGTCTTTGAACCATCTGTAGGTTGGAGTAGGATGGCCCATTGCTAAACATGATAGTTCTACGCTGAAATAGAAATTACATATTAATTTCTGGCTTTATGTGAAGTTCGGCTGGTAGCGACCACCCTCTTGCTTGAGTCAGACAAACGATTCGTCGTCTTCCGGCTGGGGGCTTGAGTGCCAGACTACACTACAAGATGCGACCATCTTAGTCCTCAGCTGCAGCAACGCATAATTATGACGAACTTCGAGTGGGACATAATACTAACGATTACTAACCGGACTACTAACAGGACTAACCTGTACTAATAGTACTAATTTCCGTGGCCCCTCTAACGGATTAACAACAACTAATATTCTCACTAACATCTATTACTAACAGGACCTAATAACTAACTAACAGTCACCCCTTAGTCCTACTCGAAGTTTGTTACGATGTCCATGGGCGGCAGGGGTTGGTGGCACAGTCAGCTCGTTTGCTATCATAAAACCATTAAAAAAAACTATAAAATGTAATCCGTAATTTGTCTTAACTAGATAACACTCCGTAACATATAATAATTAGGAGCTGTGGATTTTCAAAGTAAAATAAAATACATCAACAATTTACATCTAGTCGTTTTCATAGACAATATTCCAGAAAGATCTGTTATGACGTCATAAGGACGGTCTAATCAGGGTAATCGAGAGTGGAACCGTCGTGAGAAGTACTCTTGTCTGGAGTACAACTTTAAGCACCCTTCACATTGTAAACAAACTCTTTCTAAGACTTTTTATATTGTTCGTCAGCTTACAAACAGCTGTATTTTTTAACAAGTAAAATTGAACTCTATTCATTATTAAGTAGGGTCTCTTTTTGATCAATCTCGAATGGGAAAAATACTAAAGATTTGCGTAGTGGACTACGAATACTTACTAACTAGACTAACGTAACATTTTCAATATTGTTACCCCTCTGACCTATAAAGAAAACTGATTTTACCCCGTCTATAATAAGTTATCAAAACAAACAGTACAAGTTACTTTTTTCTGCATTTTATTATTCTTAGGTCCTAATAATTAGGAGCTTCGTTACCCCCGTAAAATAGCTGAATTACCCCCAGAGGTAATTACCTCCGGGTTAGGAAGCCAGGAACTAGATTAATCTATACTAGCAATCCTACGAATACCTAAACTAACAGGACTTACTAACCAAGTAACAATCCTTCCTACAACCCTATAAAGTTTACTACAGATCTCAGACCAAAAAATATACTAGACTCAATGTTCAGAACAAAAAAGTAAGGTCAATTTTTTCTTTTTTTTAATATCTGACGTACGAGTATGTCACAGAGCGCGGTCTGCCAAACAATGTACCGGGTATGTTATCATTTGTTATTAACGTTGTTTTTCCCTAATACCGAAGACTACTAAATATTTTTTGGTCTGTGCCACAGATGGTTATATAATAGACTCTAAGAAGATGGTCACTCAAGTTCGTTTACTTTCCTCATTACATGAAAAAGTGTAAACGCGTATCAAAGGAAAATCTTCAAGTATTTTCACTTTGAATCCGAGTATTTTTAGACATCGGAGAGGCACTGTCTAATCCTATTTCCGTACTTGAGACAACCGTAGACAAGTCTCAAGTGTTCCTTTGTTAGTGACGTACAAAGTTACACTGAAGGCTAAGTGTACTGAAAAGCTACCTATACGTCGTTTTTTTCGTCGTGATTTAAAAAGTAAACAGTCATACAGTGTCTTTTTTACGTAATTATCGATTTAAAAATAAGACAGACACAAATTAAAAAAAATTAAAGAATAAAAAATAATTTAATGTTAAAATAAATTTCTGTATAAGTACTTCTAAATATTTGTTTTGATTAATGAAATAAATAAAAGTAGTGCCAAGATTGTTTACCTTTTAAATCACGACGAAAAAAACGACGTATACAAATATTTATTAAGAATTATAGAAGTTTTAAGACGCTTCTAAATTGCAAATTTCAAGTCCGTTTGAAAAAAGTAGCAATCTGTAAATGTATTACGATTGACTAACGCTTTACACTTAATTGAAAATGGAGCGTAAATAATATTTGAAGTAAAAAAAATTAACAGTAAAGTTAATTAAATTTTGCTCTATTTACTTAACTTTGAAAACTTGGCGAGATGTAAAAAAATATAAGTATAAATAGGTTTAATTAAATTACTTAATGTTATTTAAAAAGAAATGTCTCATTTAAATTTTGCAACAAACCTTTTTCCTTCGGTACCATAGACAATTTTTGTTTCGTTTTCTTTGAATACTGGCCGATCTGTAACAATAATAATAAATTATAAAAAATATAGCTACCGTAAAAAACTTCAAAGCAAATCTTGTTAATACTTGACATGGGAAAAAATAGTATTGTTTACATCTTAACGGGCAACAATGATCCACTTTTTATCCTTAACCTGAACAATTATTAGAGGAAATGCATTAATATTATTAACATACATTTAAATACTTATTTAATTTGTTCGACCAAATACTTTTATTTATCATCATTGTACTCAATTGCAACAATTATCTATTCGAATAGAGTTATAACGTATAATTTATTTTTCTTACAGACTATCACTTCATAATGATTATTAATTTATATTTATTTCAAAAGCACAATAATTTTGTAAAAAGCGCCATCTATGAACAACAAAATTAACTTCCAACAGTGGGAATACTCGCACGGTTCACTGATTGAACCCATTCACTGCCTTTATTCTCATTGTTACAAGAGGTTCTAAGTGTCAACACTAGATGGCGTTAAAACTATAAAACTCTGAAGAATCAGGGAAAATCTTGGTTCATAAAAAATGCGATTTCTGATTACTAAGGAATATTTATTTGTTTGTTTATTTATTTATTTAAATCTTCAAAAAATTGCGTTACGTAATACGAGCTCTCCCCTATAAGTTCTTAACAATATTACTTACAATTAACCTGCAGTGTTATATTCATGACCTCATTATAAAGACAGTTATTGACGGAGGGTCTCACTTGCGACGCATGACATGTGTAGGGACCACTGTCCTCAGGGACCACCGAGATTATGGTCAATAGCCCCTCAGAGTCCATACTGTTGTACTTCTTCATTGTTATGTATTTGTCGTACGAATTGTCTGAAAATGAACTGTGTTTTAAAATTATTAAAATGATTAAATGGTTTGAGTCGTGGTCGTTTGATTATATTGGTGTTTATGACAACGACGAATAATGGAGTTATTGTGCTTACCAACTTGGACATTGCCACTTACCATCAGGGGATTATTAAATCGTTTACTTATTTATATAAAAACGAATAATCAATTATAGAAAAACAAAAAACTGTTGAAAATTGGGTGGATAATTACGCGCTTCAAAAAACTGGACGCGCGTAAACTGTCATACTTCGGCGTGTTTGCTCGAACCGGTAATGTCGTTCTGTCAGTATCAACATTGATACGAGCTTAGAAGCGCGTCAACGCTCGTACAAGTTGCTCGTGTCAAAAGGCGCGCCTGTAGCCTGTACGTGTCTACATGCGCGTCCAAAGACGAGCTTATACGTGCGTAAAAAACGCTAGTCTGAAACCGCTATAATGAAATAAGGTTTAAATTTGTCAAGCACTTTATCTTCTAGACTTTAAAGAATGGGTACCGAACCTGGGGGAATTACCCCCGAGGGAGTAAATAAGCTGATTTACGGGGGTAACAAACGACCTAATTATTAGGATCATAAAACAAAATGACACAGAAAAATGACACTTATATTGTTTGTTTTGATAACATTTTAAAGACGGGGTAAAATTAGTTTTCCTCAGAGGGGTAACGTTATTGATAAGGTAAGAAACCAATGCTCTATAGCATGCCAAAGAAATAGACATACGTACACACAGATTTTAAAGGACATTGGATGAAATAAAGCCATTCTACCGTGGATGAAAATGAAGGATTAGAGTAGGTAGGTATAAGTATTTTTAATCCAACCAACATCCCAATTACGAAGCGGCAATTATAATAGTAATTATCACTTCCTAAACACGACGTGACAGTAATTAAATTACACCGTACGTTAATTCAAGGACTGTAAATAGACACATAAAATTTTGTAAATAGCTAATTGTACTGTTGTAGAGCCATGCTAATGAAAAGTTAGGATGCTCTATAGTGTGTTGAATGGTTATTAAAATTGTTTTATCAAAACTTACGTCACTTTTAAGCTATGGAAATAATTGAATTTTGATGAAAAGATGTTAAAATGATACCAAGTACAAAATAAGCGCTGGACTGATTTTAAATCAAGTCTAAAGTCGATAATATTATTATATTAAAAGTTAAAAACAGTACGTAGATACGTGTGATTGTCACTGGACTCCTCCTAAACGACTAGACCAATCTCAATAAAACTTTTGTGCGGTAATCTAGAGGCACCAAGTATGGTTTCGAGTCTCAGTAGTACCCGGCAGGTGGAACTGATGTTGAGATACTTCAAGGGACCAGACAAACTATTAGACTTATTGAAACGTCGCCATAGCAAAAGTTGTTCGATATGATGAGCAATTACTAAAGGTACATGAAAATTGAAAGTCAGGAGTACCTGATGTGGAAAACTAAGAGATCAACAAAACTATATGAAGTAAAATATGCTGAATACGTCAACAGAACAACGTCTGCCCGGTCTTCTAATTTAATATAGATTTAGGAGTAATTCGTCATCTCGCACGGTAAAAACTGGCTCGATTGAGCGACTTGGCACTTCTCGAATTTACCTAATATTTCTGTCGTCAACTCGCTCGATCATAAAAATGTGAGGAATTTTAGTACAGTCAACTACAAAAAGCCTATTATAGACCGTTTAAATATGTATTTTTATGTGTATATGA
>LGAG01005072.1:5438-16363 GCA_001278395.1 Lerema accius
TCATTTATTTTACTGCCCAAACTTTACTGGCCAATGTCATCAATTTTACTGACCTAAATCAAAATAAATTACCGCCGCGTTAAACTAGTGCCATATAGTTTTCCACTGTTTTTTTCTTGTACATTTTTCTTATACGTAGTTCTCATAGGAGCAAAATGTGCTACCTACTTAACTTTTTGTACGAACAAAGTTCCGTAATTTGTTTGTGTTATAGGTACCTAAGTTTGTAAATTATCATTTTACTAAGTGTATATTACAAATTGCAGTGTATCGAAAAAAACTTGCTAAAACTAAATTATTAAAATGATTATCAAGCATGTACCTATGTAGAAAGATTTATTCACATCTAAATGCAAATAACGATTCGACTTTCGGTAGTAATCGAGGTCGAAGGAAATCATAAATAATGCTAAAGGTTATCCTTTCTTGCAGACCTTAAACAGAAATTTATTAATTTGACCTACCTACTTGAAGTTACAAGACAACAATGTCTGTAGGAAAAGGGTCTGTGTGATTTTATTCTACCAAAATGCATAGAGTAATTACCATTTCCGTTTATTAGCAAAAATCATAGACAATGTAAATTTTTTTATTTGTGCTATAAGCCCCTTTCACACGGCCCTTTATTAACACATTAATTAATTTGTAAATTGGATAATGCTCAAATCCATTCAAGGCCATTGCATTGCTTTGAATCTTATGAAATTGATGATATTAAATTGGATCCTCTGGACGACATTTTTTTTATTAATATGGTAAGGTAACAGTATTTAATTGACTAATTACGATTATGTTATTATACCTTTTACTCATGGAGGATATTAAGCTCAACTAACATGGGGGCCTTATTAAATTAGTCTCAAGGCGGTTCTTTGATTATTAAAATATTGCCAAGATGTTCTATCAAATATAATAGGGAAGGCTTAAAATATTCTAATATAATAATAATGAATCATTCATAAATTACATTACATTACCCCCCTAGTGTAAAAGTAAACTTACTTCATAGCATCCTCAACCTATTTTGTTAACAATAAGTAATAACAAACAAAAACTTTGATCCATTCCAATGTAAACAATACACATTTTAATTACTTAAACTAATGGATTGATATTGACAAAACCATTACTAATGTTAGTAGTACAAAAACAAATGAATAAGCAGTTATCGGGGACTCACCCATTGTAAATAAATATTGATAATTATTTTCCTGGTAACAGCACCACAATATAATCCTCCTCTCGTCAAAGACGCCGTAATAATACTGAGTAAAGACTGGTTTAGTTAGAGATGCTTCATGCAACTGACTGAACTGACTCAGTGCTTAAGGGTTTTAACACGACGCGACTGCGGTACGACAAAATGACGCAAATAATAAACTAAATAAAATAACGTAAATGATAATAGTCATAACAGATAATAGAAACATTCTATCTCACATAAGATGTAAGCAGTTTCAGCAACTGACATCTGAGAAAACGTGTTAGTAACTTTTTTTTTATAAAATATTCGAAAACCATAATATACAAATGTATGGAGCTCCAGTTACGAGTTTTAAGTAACTCAATTTCTTAATGCTGTAACTAGAAATTGTTATTTTTTTTTCATGTTATTTTAAATTTTGACCTACTTTATGTGAGCTATTAGTTCCTAAGATAAATTAACGATTTGAATTGAGTCAAAACCTGGAAAAATTACCGTTGCTTCAATTATAGTTGCTACGTGTGTGACGAGCCTTAACTTCTTAATGATAAACACGTATTGGCGCTATTGGCAGACTTTTGAATCAACCGCTACTACATGAGTCATTCATAAACAGTTTACCTCTTAATATTTCAATTTTAAATAATTTAATTTGAATTATATAGTAAATTTTACTATCATAATTCTTATTCTAGATAAATGTGTATTTTTGCCTGGTAATGGGTTAATCGATTACAAATACAGAATCGTGAGTACCCTATGTTTACAACTATAGGTTACAAAAACTACAGGATTTAAGATAAGATAAATGTATAAAATTATAAATCATTCATTAGTACAATACTTTAAGTATTGTTAACTTCTTGTGCGATTGTTTTTTGCTACAAAACTTACCTATAACTATTTGATTTTTATCATTCATGTATTACTCGATAAAAATCGTTTTTTATTGATGACTTAAATACATTCCTTATATATTACTCTGATCTATGCTTAAATAACACAAGAATTTAAACAGTTAAATGTAAAGGTTACTGGAAATATATATTGTGATATTACAGCTGCATATTGCATTAAGAAGGAAATAATTATTTTTTCCGTTATTGGCTGCAACTTCAAACTAGTTTTAAAGGTCAGTGATTTATATTAAGTCCACACACATGACAAATACGTGTTCTATTAATTATCTATAACTAGTCTAGTCTATGGCGAATCGGTATCTAAAGCTATGTATACAATACGGTAAGTTGTAAAGACTAGGAGACTTTACTGCTATGAAATAAACAATAAGTATATTATTATGTTTGAACATAATAATTACTATTACGTAAACGGGGTAGTTTAATTAAGTGAATAATATTTTGTTTTAAAGAAATTGATTAAATTTGATAAATCAAACGTAATGTACGTATTAAGGTTATGTATATGTATATTTAATAAATGTAAAAGTATAGAAATTTATTTTAAATATTACTGTTTTAGTTTTTCTATCTACACACATTAAAGATTTACTGGCAAAAAATGTTAAAGGAGTTTTTTCCGTCTTGTATCTCTAAGTTCCAAGGTTATAAGGAATAAAATAAGTCCATAAAATATTTAATGTCAAAAGAAGATTTTTATCTCATACTTATAATAGTTACACAATAAAGATTAGGTTTTAGTATTAGTATTGTGCAGACTCCGCTTAATAAACCATAGACACTGACAGCTTTAGTAGCGTCCTCTGTCGCAAACTGAGAGTATCCTATTCAAATATTTCGGTTTGTGTTGTGTGTGAATGTCAAACAAGCTTGAAAACCGGTGGATTTTATGTATGGTTTTTTGCTAGTTGGAGTTTTAAAATTAACTTAAAAAAGGATTCTTGTGAAAGTGAAATCAAATTATGTTAACGTTTGTTATGATAATTCTGTGAATTGTGATTTTGAACTTTGTTTTATTACTTTATTTTAGTTTTAAAAATGGATCCTTTCACTCAGGTAGGTTTTGATTTCTTCTTAAAATAACGGTTGCCGGCTGTGACACCGTAAATTCTTCATTGCTAACAACAATTTTTCTTGTATTTTAGCGTATGTTAGAAAGAGCACGGGCAAGGCAAGAGAAAATTGACCAAAAGCTTGCGAGTTCCGGACAACCAGTACCAAAGAGGAAACCGTTGACGGAAAACATAGAAATTATTAAATCGCAGTCCTCGCCCGTGAAATCTCCAAGCAAAGTGGCTCGGGAAAGCCTTAATTCTCCCAAAAAGTCAATAATTAACTCTCCAGCACGCAAAAGTTCTTTAAAAAGTGATAAATTAGTTAAGAATTCTGACGTAGCCGTAGCGTCTCCACCAAAGGCTCGCAATGACGTGGTAGTGACTAAGAAAGAGTTTAAAAGTCCTAGGAAAGGCAGTTTAACGAGACGGAACTCTGATGTATCTGTTGAAATTAATATATCTCACCGTAATGACATCCAAATTGAGGTTCAGGTTGAAGAAAGGGATGCTCCTATTAGTATTATATATGACAGGAGTTCAGATACCGGAAGTAATGTGATTATCAAGGAAATTGAAGGTAAGTTTCAATATCAAGTTCAGTGCAAAGTTTAATTCACTATAGAGAAGTTGCCCTTTAACAATCAAATCTACAAGACAAATTTTCTTCATATACAGTAATTTTTTTATTTTTTTATAATTTTTCATGCAAATATCTTAGTTAAACACTTTAAACTTACCCCTACATCTAACTTGTATGATAAACAAACTATCACATGCCGCTTAATCATCAACGGACTACATTGAATAATGAAGTAAAAAAATTAAATAGAAGTAAATGAATTTGTATTAATTTTGTACAATTATATCAGAAAAAGGTTGCTATACACTATCAACAAACTTTATACTATATGAAACATACAATAGGTTAAGAGTTAGTGGTTTCTCCAATCATATTTCCTAAAGCGAGATACTATAATTACTTCAATGAGACATTGTTTCCAATAATAAAAATGCTAATTATATCAGGATGTTACCCCCTATTGTTTTCCTTATTTGAAACCCTATTAGTCATGTTGATAAACATTCCAGAAAATGAATACCTTGAGTAAACAGATTTGAGAATAATTTATTAATTGTTGTTGTAAATTGGACATTAGTCAATTATTTGTTAGTATTTTATGAGAGTGGTTGATTTGGTGTTGTGCTCAAAATGGTGCTGAGTTTAGGTGAATAGAAATGTTATTTTATAATTTGTATTTTTAGGACATTTCTATTGATTAATTATTTAAGTTTTAAATATTAAAGTTAAGTTTTAAATAGTAAATTAATAGTGTATTTTATTAAAGCAATTTTACTGGGAAATGGAGATTAAAAGTATTGGTTTTTTATTTAGAAACAATGTACAAATGCATTAAGTTCTTTCTAAGTAGTGACATTTATTGTTGTTTCCTCTAACAATAATATCCTCTTTAATATTTCAAGTTGAAGTATAATTATTAAAACCTTTAAGAAGAGACTTCAAGAGTATTCACAACCATCTAATTGTATTGTCATTTTCAATTACAGATGACAATTCTAAGGAGCACTTAGAGAAGGAATCAAGTGACATGATGGATGCTAAGACAGAGAAGGTAGCTCTTCGGCATAACATTAAATCAAGATTGGACAGACTTGGCAACTTGTACTCTGGTAAGTAATTACATTATTATCTGTAGTTTTTTTTACTTGTAGTTAGTAGCAGAAGGATGCAGTCTGCAGTTGGGTTATTAGAAGTAGGTTTAAAGGCTTTGTAGTATAACTAGATGACGCCTGCGGCTTCGCCCGTGGAAGAGTAGTTCAAAAACATATTGAATTTATTCCACATGAAGCTATAATCGGGATAAATCTATCCTATGTCCTATTCCTGGATGCAAACTATGTGTGTGCCAAGTTTCAGCTTAATCCGATCAACGGTTAGAGTGTGAAGGATGTACAAACATCCAAATATCCAAACATCCAAACATCTTTAGAAACTTTCACATTTATAATATTAGTAGGATTATTTGCTATAACTAAAGTTATTTGTTGTTAGATATTTAATCTTCAAAATTCCACAGTTTGTTAATATTAATTTATTTTTAGCTATATAAAAGAAGACTTGAATAATTCTATGAATAAATAAAAGTAATTGTTGCATCACATATTTTATTAATAGTATTAAAAAATGTCTCACACTCACTGTCTCACACAAGGTTTTCTTGTGTTGTGTGTATCATTGATAATGCAAAGTAAAATAACTGTTACCACTGTCCTAACAGTAAAACAGTTTTTTATTCATTATCATTGACTCATATCCTGATGTGATATATATAAAAAGTTACTTGTATATTTGTTTAGGGATGCCATGCAATAGATAAATTTGTTACTGATAATGTTATAATATTTTTATTCATTATAGTTTTGTAGTATGCTTCTGTCAACTTGAAAATTATTAAAAAACTCAATTATTACTATTAAAGATTATTCCTTAAGTTTTTGTCTTACTAGACAAGAAGTACATTTGAAATGTTCAGGACAATAACAATAATAATATCAATCAATCAATTATTTATTTGCTTTAAATGTGGTACAATATAAGATCTTATATATTAAAAGTATTCTCACATTTAGATATCATAATTAGCATGCTAAATTTACAAGTTGAGGAATAATAAAAGTAATTAAATGTCATTCTATCATTAACAATTATAAACTGTTATTATTGTACAATTAGTTATCATAATAGTGTCTAAAGCCATAATATTGTAATTTCCAGACACACCAAACCTGTCTTCACCAATTCACCGGACGGAGCAGGCATTCTCCTCAGCCACTCCTCCGTCAGCCTTTGACCAGCCGAAGCCCAGGGTGTGCGATGGGAAGAAGAAGTTTGGTAGACTGGCAGCTCTCGCCGATCAGATCAACAACTGGGAGGATGATTTGAACCACCATGGTTATGTAAGTGGCTATTGTTTGCTTTAGTTGAAGCCTAAATGTTCTATACCTCGTTTTTATCGTCGTAGTTTAAAAAAATAAGACAGACACAAGTTAAAACAATTTGAAAAATAAACAATAATTTAATGTTAAAATAAATTTCTGTATACTTCTAAATATTTTTTTAAATTAATAAAATAAATAAAAGTAGCGCTAAGATTATTTACTTTTTAAATCACGAAGAAAAAAACAAGGTATAGTAGAGTGGTCGGCAAACTTATTAGCAAAAGAGCCAAATATGAACATGATAACAATTAAAAAATATTTTGGTTAGCAAAAGAGCCAAATATGAACATATAACTCATGCCACGGAATCCTTGTTTAGGACTGTAAGTGTAAAAAAATCTAAATCTTACACATGAAATATACATAATTATAACGCCTGTAAAAAATAAATAGCAAATAATTCGGCTGAGAATATTAACACATCCTTGTTTTATGGCCTGTGACCAACACTGAGTAGGTCTATAGGGACCCTTAGTAGGTCCTGTTAGTGACAGGTAAATGAGTTGTTTTGACGTGAATACCTCTTTAAAGTATACCGCTGGATAGATGAAGGATCAAAGAATTAATTACAATAAGCGAAAACAGTGAAAAATCGCGCGCGTTGGAGGGGGAAGCACCGCCATTTTGAGATTATTATTATTATTTTGAGAGACGTAAATACATAAAGAAGAATAGTTTATTTATAAAAAATATCGTGAAGAAGTATTCACGTACAACACACAGCCGTATCCATTACACAGCTTTAACCATTTTTTTTTTATTTCTAGAAACCAGAACCAAAGAAGGTATCTCAACGCAAAGACGAGAGACACGAAGCGTCCACTCTGGACGTCTCCATACACTCCATAAAGGACATCAACAAGGTTCTGCAGACTAATACTAAAGTTAGTAAGGTTAGTTGACGGTTAATACTAATCTATACTAATATTATAAAGCTGGAGAGTTTGTTTGTTTGTTTGTTTGAACGCGCTAATTTTAGGAACTACTGGACCGACTTGAAAAATTCTTTTAGTTTCAGATAGTCCATTTATCGAGGAACCTTATAGGCTATATAACATCACGCTATGATGAATAGGAGAGAAGCAGCAGCATAAAATATTCCAGAAACGGGAAAATTACGCGGGTGGAGCCGCCGGCGACTTCTAGTTATAAATACTGGGGGAAATTACACCATAATTTATTGTGTCAAATAATGGACTATCTATAGGCTTTGTTCAGTATCAGTCATCTGCATGTCTATGAGGCCTCCTATTTAATGTGTGTGCGTGTAATGTCTGAAACAGAGTGTGGTAGTGCTGGTTTTGTCTTATTTTCTAAATTGAAATATATGTATAAACAATAAACAAATCAAGAAGAGGTCCAAAATTGTATCCTCTTCATGTAGTGATACATAAATACTTTCCTATCTGTACATCTGTTCTTTATTATTTTTTTATGAAATTACCAATGAGATTATAACAAACAATACACAAATGAATAACATAGCAATCTACCTAGAACTCACCTACATGTAACTTACCAATAGTATATTTAAAGACTTTTTTCTTACAGACATCTAATGTAAATTCTTCGACGTTCAAGAAATCGGCGACGAATGAGTGCCAACGATTGAACAAGCAGATAGTTGCTGAATTGGTAAGTGATAGATATAATACAATTATTATTATTATTTCACCAATAATACAATTATTACTATTATTATTTCAACATAATAACAATTTAAAAAAAAACAAAATAAGACCAAAGTTAATGAAGGATTGCAGGTGTTAGGTATTAACTTAGGAGATTTATGTTTTTTTCTGTGATTAAAAATAGTAATAATGATATAGATGGTTTGGCTATAATTATGTTGCAAATAATTTATCTAAATTATTATAGTGTAATGGAAGTGTAAAATAAAAAACTAAATTATGTACAATGTTAGTTGTTTGTTAGCTAAAATTTTATTTTAATTTTTATTTAGTAATTTCTTTTTTTTGTATGCAAATAATGATTTCGTTATTAATTTATTTTTAATTCATTGTTTGCTTTTATTATTTTATGTATGGTCATTAAAAATGTTGAATTTACCATTCAATAAAATCTTATATAACCATACTATATTTTATGTAATTTCGTGTTATGTTGCGTTTTTTTTTAATACAGATGTATAAAATAGTAAAATATTATTACTATGCAAGAATGCTTATTACAAAAAAGTTAAACAGATTGTTTTTAACAATAGGATGAAATTATACTGTTAAGGTAAGTATTATTTTTTTTGGTATTTAAATTTTTAATGCAATGTAAAAATTGCATTAAAACATTATGAGATTGATTAAACATATTTACTGGGCCTTTTGGACCTGGTTTCTGCAATCTATGGAAAAAATAATTAACATTGTGTCATTAAAATTAAAAATAAAGTGGGTAAATAAAATAACATTTTTAATTCAATTCATAATAAAATTGTGAGTTATTTATTGCATGATTCATCAATTAAAATTCTTTATAGATATTCAATATTAGGATATTGTTACTAACCATATTCGTTATTTCCTATGATTGGGCATATTGGTGGAGGCGTTATTTAAAAAAAGTACGTTTTAATTTTTTATTTAATTACGGTGACGGTATAATTTTTATTTTTAAAATGGTTAATATTAAACACGTGGCGAAGTTGCATTTATTTGACGTAGGTACGACTATTTTATGATGCGTTATAAATGGCACTAATTAAAGTGGTCAGTAACTTAAAAATCCCGGCAGTTACATTGAGCAGTGGAAATAATGAGTTGGGCAGTAAAATAAAAAGTGTGGCAGTAAAACATGAGCAGTACTAAAAATACAAAGTGGCGGTAATTTTATCATAAAAGGAGCAGTTCAATAAGTAATTGGGCAGTAATACATGAGCAGTAATTTAAAACAAATTGGCCAGTTACATTGGGCAGTTATTATAAGCAGTTAATGTGGGCAGTTAAATTAATATTTTTAAATAATGAAAAGAATTTGACAAAAATCTCATTTTTAATGGTCTTTGGTTGGGTTAGGTTAGGTTGGTATGATTTTATTCGTTCGGAAGGAGAAAACCCGCGTCAGCGGCTTTCCGACGACATCTGTGACATAATCCAATTATACAATAATGATAATCGTGTAGACTTCAATTAAGTGGGCAGTAAAACTTATAAAATGGCATACCAAAAAGTTTAGTAAAAAACGCGTTATTTGACGACGAACACTAAAATGTGAAGGTGTGTTAGGTAAGGATTAGGTTTAAATTTCGTTTGCCCTGTTAAATCTTTATTTTAACCCTACGAGTTACTGCCCTCAGGTTGCTGCTCACAAGTTACCGACCAATTGCAACTTTATAACTGCCCACTATTAACTGCCCATTTAATTATTTTACTGCCGAAAAATATATTTATTACTGATCGTTTTCATTTATTTTACTGCCCAAACTTTACTGCCAATGTCATCAATTTTACTGACCAAAATCGAAATAAATTACCGCCGCGTTAAACTAGTGCCGTTATAAATTGACGGAAATAGATTATTTTTATAGTAAATTTGGCCTTGTCGGTGTTCCAATTCGAAGGTGCAGCAGTGTTTTATGGGGCTTGATGTACGGTCTTAGAATAATATTAATCGAAAGTACTTGATATACTTGTAAGATAATAGTCGAAGAAACGTTTTAGTGATATCATGTTCTATGAATAGATGAAGAATTACTCTGTTATGAAAATACTAGCTTTCCGCCCGCGGCTTCGCCCGCGTGGAATTCGGCTATATCGCGCTACTTTTTCGCGATAAAAAGTATCCTATGTCCTTCCTCAAGTTCAGTTCTATCTTCCTACCGAATTTCATCAAAATCGATTCAGTGGTGTAGGCGTGAAAGCGTAGGTAATAGACAGACAGAGTTACTTTCGCATTTATAATATTAGTAGAGATGTCTTATGTTTGAGAAGAAACAGCGAAAAAAACTCCTTAGCACATTATTATAAATAAACCATAAATCCAGGAAACTATGGATCATTGGATTTTAATGTGTATTTATGTTTATTGATTGAAACATAACATTTCCAGTCTCTTATCAACAGTAAGAGATAGATAGATGACAGATTCTGTTCTCTTATCTGTCCTATAGAGGATTCAAGGTCTATGGAAAACAAGAGTGTATTGCTTCGTATGCAAATACGATCGCGACGCATTAGTATTCTACGCCGCGCGACTAAATTGTAGCCGACCCGTGAGTTGCTAGCGGGATTAGGAACAGAGAAATGTGTGGAGTGGTGTTCGTTGATAAACTTTTTTTTTTATTGGAAATATATGTGTGTAGAAATAGTTGGTATGTGCAAGTAGGTACGTTACAAATAAATAGATATGCTATGGTGTGATATATGGGCAGTGTTGTCCGTGCACAATATCCCAAATATGTAGCTTTATTTAGCTCTGCAAGTAGCGGTTACAGCGATTTTTTCGAATTATTACAACAGATGCCACGAATTTTTAAGTAATTTTTATGTTACATTTAGATTTTTTTTTTTTTCAAAATCCCGTGAATATGGTAATGTTTTATTATTGGAGTAGTAATCCTTTTATTAAATGATTATTTTAAAGACAATTAACTGACGAACAGACAAGGAATTGATAAAACTTAAAGCATAAAAAAATCGAAAGTTAATTTATTTGCAAAAAATAATATAAAAATTTTACCTGAAAATAAAATTTGTATTATGTTTCCTAGACGTC
>LGAG01005140.1:4925-16771 GCA_001278395.1 Lerema accius
GATGATTATAAATCCGACCCTCAAGTGTCAGTGCGAATTAAATGGAGATTGTGGCTAATCAATGGTGTTTTTCTTGTGTTGTCTCGGCTATAAATACTAAATATTACACTTACTTAATAGGTAGGCGCTAAATTTGAGACGCGTAGGTTGTTCGGTTCAAAGCTATGAAAATACAATTATTAAGTATATAGACTTATACCTCGTTTTTTTCGTCGTGATATATAAAAGGTAAACAATCTTACACTGTCTTTTTATTGTAATTATCGATTTAAAAATAAGACAGATACGAATTAAAAAGAAACTAAAGAATAAACAATAATTTAATGTTAAAATAAATTTCTGTATAAGTACTTACTTCTAAATATTTTTTTAAAATAATGAAATAAATAAAAGTTGTGCCAAGACCTTTTATATCACGACGAAAAAAACGAGGTATACATGAGTGCCTCTAGCCTACTGTCTGAGGTCACAAACTGTTTGGTCAGTATTTAGATAGGGTTCGTGTGGGTGTTTCGCTCGACGTCGTCGTCAGAGCACACTGTCATGAGAGGCGCCCATCTGTCTTGCGGAGTACCGGGACTCTCTGGGAACCAGCGAATCTTTTCACCAACTTCGACTTGGACAAACAATAACCGTTACTAACTGGACTATTAATGTTTACTATAAATGCTTACTAACTGCCGCTTTTAATTTAACCACTTTACTAAGTTAACATTAACTATTATAGTATCTATATGTAAATAAGTTGCCAATAAGTTGAATTGTTACATGCTTCTTAATTAATTCTAAAGGCAAGTCACGTATTAGGACGTTGTTAGATTAGGACTTTGTTATAATATAATTTCACACCAAGTCGTATAAAAAATTCGTATCAAAATTAAATTACTGTATATACCTCATATACTGTTAGAATCCCTATTTCTTTAAATTTATCACGCAAAGACTCCCGTGACTTCATCTTATAAATGGTCCTAACCGCTCTTTTCTGTAATACAAAGATTTAATCTATACCGGCTGCTTTACCTCACGATACCAAATACTATAGGACATATTACTATTACTATGAAAATATGAAAAATATACAAGTTTAGCGGTATCTAATTGGTGAATTGTCTTCTTTTCCTAACAGCGAAAGCAGCTTTACTTAATTTAGTAGCCAGAGTTTCTATGTATATGGGTGCCCTATTGAAGTTTACTATCTAAGGTCACTCTTAAGAATACTATAGATTCTTCCATAATTATATTGTGTTTAATTTTTTATTTTTTAATAAAAGGGTTTTATTCACTTTTCTTACATTAAGTAAAACAAACTCTACACATTTTGTTATCTTTGAATTTAAAAGTATATTATTGATTTTGAACCAATGTAAAACATGCGACAAAGCATTTTTTACATCGTCAAAATTATTTTTATTTCTGTTTGTCTTAAAAATCAACGAAGTGGCATCTGCAAAAAGTATAATGTTTGCATAATTATTTACATAATAGGTAATTATGGTAAATCATTAATGTAAAATAAGAAAAAGAAGGGTCCCAAAATCGAGCCTTGTGTTACACCCATAACAGCTGGTGATCCCAATGACTTAGTATCGTTAATACTAACTTTTTATATCCGATCACTCAAGTAAGATGCTATCAATCTAATAGCTTTGTCTTTTACGCCGTAATGATTAAGTTTAAGCAGCGATATTTCGTGTTCAACATAATCAAATGCTTCAGATAGGTCACAAAAGACCCCAATGGCATTTTGTGACGATTCCGATGCCACAAAAATAGACCATAAATAAATCACAGAGTTACTACTGACTAGTTTACGCTCCTGCAACAGCCCTACTCTATGTTTGTCACGAAGTAGTCCACGGGCCGCAGAAGATGGTACCTACCTAGCATTGCAACTATTGCAAGCCCGTTGGCTACTCTTATATTATAAAAAAGTAGAATGGACTACTACTCGTATGTATCACTACAGGGAAAGCTAATAAGAGAAAATTGTTACAATAATAGTTTCACAATGTCCTTTCGACCGTCTGTCCATTCCATTATCTCGTAGTATCAATTTAAGCTGCATGTTTGTTGTTATCTTATGCTGCTGTTTCCTATCTCACGTATTTTGCTCGACATGTGAAGGAGGTATTCTACACTAATTACGTACCCTGGACAACTTTATTACAATTAAAATTATTATCAGTATTATTGGGATATTTTCTAAAACTACCCTACTACTGCTAAGGCATTAGAGTAATTCTGCAGACATTAATCAACTTTTTACAAACACGCCAGCGCGTGGGTAATATTTCTGGGTAAGGTCACACTGCTATAAAGTTATTTAACACTAGTGGACCCGCCGTCGTTTCGTTTCGGTGTACCTTTTACCAGTTATCCCGCGGTAATAAAAACGTTTCCCTAAACAAAACGTATTCTAGATTAGGGCATTTCATAAGTTTTCATTATAATATAAGAAAGAAACAAGCCAATTTGTCTGAAATTATTAAAACACTAGCAGTTGCCCGCGGCTTCGCTCGCGTGAAGTTTTGTCTCCCACATAAGTTTCGTGACAGCTCATTTTATTTATTATGTGAAACGGAACGTTTATTAGCTGACCAAGATGGCGAATGCGATTTGTTTGTCATTGTCAGTGCCATAACAATTTAACGAAATACTCCACAATCCGAATTTTGCGAATATAATGTTGTCGACTCGAAATCATTATTTTTTTATGTTTTGTTATTCATATAAGGTTTCGATCGAATCTACCGTACCCATGCACGAAATTATTAATATAGAAATAACTATTACCTACTCTTGTATGTTTTTTCAATGTGGCAACAATGTCTGTCAGTCAGAGATGTCCTATACAAATTTTAAATTGTAATAACCTTTGATAAAGTGGACTGATTTAAATAAAATAAAGTCTGAGTAATGTCTTGATTAAATTTTTTTTAATATACTATATTCCATTTATTGTTGTCGAATCAGCCGTTTTGGTGTGATGCTCTTTCAAACACACAGAACAAAAGTAAATCGTAACAGAATTGATAAAATACAAATCAGATTAAGTACGGAAACGACCGGATGCGTCAATGACTGGTGATGCTAGCGGTCGTCGTCGACTGCTGCTTGCTGCTCGCCAGCTGCCGGCCGATGCGGCGGTGGCTTCGCTCTTTCTTTGTATAATCCATATCATTAACTCGATGAAAGTCGCAGTCGATCCGTCTGGTCGCCGCCCTTCCGCGCTGTCGGTAGATACGTGCGCTGGGGCGGCCGGAAACTGTCATGGCAGAAAAGTGATGCTTAAGTCGCGGTCGGAGTCAGTGGTGTATTACGGGCGCTACGAGAGACGCGCGGCGGCGGCGGCGGCGGCGGCGTGACGTGAGGACATGACGCGTCGGTCAGCTGGCCGCGTCGATTCCGAATCTCGGTTGTGACGGCCTTGGCCCCTGCCCTGTCCCCTTGAAGGATATCTGTTCTTCAGGTAGCGCATGTAAAATGTGAGCAACATTCAACTGCCACGAAATTAACCTTTGCTTGAGAAAAAGATAACAAAGCCTAAATTAAATACATACAATACAATTATAAATATAGGTTTACCTAATTAATATACTTACATAGTTTTTCGGTTCAACAGCGAGCCACACACCGCAGACAGACGCAGAGTAGCAGTTACTACGTAGCTAAATTTGATGCTACTTTATCGGTTCACGCTATGTACCTACATGATGAGTATTTATATTCTTCAAAGACTCCAAAGTAGATATTGTTTTAATTTTAAGCCTCTGCAAAAAGTGCTGACGCGACGTGGTTTCGCTGTGCAACAATAATTTAGTTCAGCAAACGACATCATACCGACAACATTTTCATGTAAACCTTTACTCACTTCACACCTCAAGCCGTAAGTTCATAATATCTACTCCTTCGTAAAAATATTACTTGCCTGAGCCGTTCGTTTCTTTTTCAATAACAATACAATAATATAACAGAAAAGTAAATAACAATGCATTATTTTTCCACATTATAATATTTATACATATAATTATCATTATCCGGTTTTATTATAGGTAGGAACCTGTCACGAGGACGGGACCACTCTTTCGCGTGAGTCGGCCGCCGACGTACCTACTGGTCGGGCTACAGGGCTGGGGTGGGGGCTCAGCCGTCATAGTGCACATAAATAAGATGCTACCAATTCTCCTCAGGGGTAGCAATAGCAACGCATCTTTAAAAATATCTACTAGCGATTACTAATAGGGCTTACTAACCAACTAACAGTTTTTTGCTCTAGGTTGGTCACGATTCCATGACCGGCCGGGGACACAGAAGCTCGTTTGCTATTCTCGTACGCTAAAAAAGGAAATTGGTTCTCGTCAGATAATCAGCGTTAAAGGTTAAAGATGAATCTCTTACAAATATTTTTAATCCATCATTAAAACCGAAATAAATAAATAATAAGAAATAGTTTAACTCAGTATTTTTTTTTTCAGCCATTTTGGAAATCATTTGCTAGGATAAAATGTGGGTGCTCTCATTTTATGGCCCTTCATTATAATGTAGAAACTTGGCAAGTTTTATTTAATATAATAATTATGTCAGTTTTTTTAACACCTTAGGTTAAGTTGGGTTACATTAATGCATTTTTATTGGAGAGCTCTATTTTTTTGATATGTAATATAGCCTTAATTGTTCAGGTTTCTAATGGTGAAAGAATTTATATACTTACTTAAATAATTTTTGTGAGAAAAGATTAGAAACATGCATACTAAAACACATGTTTCACTTGACTATTAGTAATAAGGTAAGGTGGGGTAAGACTAACACACGATATCGTTATCTCGATATGCACTTGAAGAAACGACATGTGTGTGTTTTAGCCGAGAACATTTACGTTTGTTCTATCCTACAGGCTGGAAGAATTTCGTATTTAAGCTATACGTATCGAGATAATAGACAGTGTTAGTCTTGCCCCGTGTGTTAGTCTTACCCCACCTTACCTTATATGTAAATTTAAGTAATCGTCTGCAAGTAGGTACCTAATACAATTATATTTTGTATATAATTGTATATTTTGTATAATATGGCCATTTTAAAAACATCAAAATAGAAAATCTGGATCAAATAATGCCTACTACCTACCTAATTCACAAACTTAAAATTGGAATGCTTTGATTGATGTACCTATCTACTGTGAATCTGCTCTGCCGACGACGTACGAACGAATACGCATCATAATGGCCGTATGAGTTTTCCGTGACGTCATGCGGAATGGAACCTAAAGGTTAACGTTAGCGATAAACTTGTAACTGATAATCCTCTGGTTAAACCACACCCCGCGGCCCCGCGCACCTTCCCGCTCCGTCCGCGTCATTGCTGCGAGATGCGCTTAATAATAATGAATGACAAGTACTTACTTAGGAACTCAAATCTAAATTTCAGATGTCAATTAATATACGTATTATAATTTATGTAGCTGTTAATACTACACCCGTAATATTTTTGACGCCGGTGTAGTTGTCTGCAAACTACGTGCAATTTTACTGACAATCAGTTTATTGAATTCCAATTGAAGGTCATTGAATTCACCAGTTAATTAACTTTTTATTCGAAGCATGATTACTAGATACTGCCAGCGGATTCGCCCGCCAAACATTTGGTGGTAACGCAAAGCACACGATTTCATGTTATTTACAGTTTTTCAGTAATGCTTAAGTGATTTCATTATTTCAATATCACATATTTTGCCTAAATATTCACAAAAACGGCTTTGAAAATAAATGTTTTTGTTTTAAAAATAAGAACAAGTAAAAAAAACTGCCTATACGTAGAATAGAATATTATGTTAAAAAAGATTCCATAGTGGTTAGGGGGTAGTCAGACAAGGTGATGGAACTCATTAATATTTCGTTTAATTACTGTTTGTTTGTCTATCTGACTGATAATGCCGCATAATAAATTATATTATTTTATATTAAAGTTGTTATATTTATTGCTGCTGACTATTTTAGGGTACGGGTTTGTCTGAATATTTTTTCCATGGGTTAAAGGATCAAATTTTTTAAACCACCACGCGATTTGTGCAACAAAGATGTTTTACTATAATTAATAAAATAGGTAGGTGTTTCCTAGTTTTTGATATTTTTTAAGTAAAAAAAGGCAAAAGAAAGCCGAAATGTGTAATTTTTCAAGACAATCTTCTTGATCTTTCATCTTGTGTCTTTATTTTGCATATGAATCAACTGTACAAACAAATCATTGTACCTAATTGTATGTTCCTGATTTTAAATTAAGAGATTTAAAATTTTTGTTTATAATGGGTAATTGGGTAAAATATTTTTTTTAATGTTGAAGTAAGACACGGAGTTAAAAAATGTGACTATGTTTATTCGATAAAATCTGGTTTACATTAAAGATAGGCGCCTAAAACAATCAATAGCAATGCTGCGAGTCGCAGGTCACAAAAAACCACAAAACCGATTTTGATGAAATTCGGTATGAAGATAGAACTGAATTTGGGAAAGGACATAGGATAGGTACTTTCTATCGCGAAAATGTCGCGCCGCGCGATATTACCGAATTCCATGCGGACGAAGCCGCCGGCGGAAAGCTGGTAATAGTATAAAGTAGGAAGTGGGCGGGTAGCTGGGCAGGACGACTCAATAATGATTATTTAATGTAAAAGGTACCCATTAATGTGTTTGATGTCGATACTTCAACGATTTTATTATCCAGGTCGTGGTCTGTTTGAACACTTATTTTATAGAAATCCGCTCCATCGTAATCGTAATGAATTAACGTTTAATTAGTAGTTTAAAATAAAGAGCGAACAGTTCATGTTTTCTATAGGTTACTAGTTTTTGCAACTTTGTTCTTGTTCATACCCTTCGTATTCGTCGTTAATACATTGACATAGGTACATACATACATACGTGTCGGTGGTCAGGTGATACAACAATGAGTGAGTCTCCAAACCGGGGAGCGAACCAGACCGACACTTGATTACCTGACGGCCTCGTGCGTTGGAGGGAACCACGGAAGAGTGTCAAATGTCGACTGTATACCTAAGAACAAGGATTTCCCAACTGATTTCCGTCAGAATTATATTGCACATTTGAAACCCAAAAAAAGTCAATTTTGGAGAAGTCGTGTTCCTCTTTACTGAGGGTCGTGATTCTCCATCGCGGGACTAGTAATTTTTTTAACGGCGTCTCGCCATGTGCTGCGTTCTTTGGCGGCATGTTTCATCACCTACAACGTTTGGAACCCCCGTATAAGAACAATACATTGGCAATTATGTTTCTGTAAAATACCTAAGTTAATGGTGGTCGGCGAGCGTTATTTGAAAAACTGCAAAATATTTTCTCTTTCCTTTAGACTGGCTGCTGAGCGAGCTCGGGTAGCTAGCCGGTGTCAGCCGCCAGACTGCTCGCCGTGTTCCGGAGTGTGGCTCCACAGCCAGACCACACTGTACGAGAGGTAACTGCCTGTCTTGAAGGGTGGGACGCTACTTTTGACAGACTTCCAGTTTGAAACAAGTTTCAATAGTTTTTTTTGGCAAGTACTCAGGGATTTTTGACCTGTCGGAATATAATTAGCTAACGTTCTCACAGTCAATTCAGGCGAAAGAACCTTATAATGCATAACACGAAGGAGAATAAATATCTTAAACATTTAATAGGTGTAAATAGTATCTTTCTTTAATAATTTTGTTAAATATAAACAGAAAGAAAAACATATGTATATAATAATTTAACAATAATGGTAGCTAACACTAAGACACCCACAGCGGTGCCTCAGTCGCAGTCGGTAGCCACGACTTTTGGTATTCCGCGCGACCGTTGATGGCGGTCAAATACTTTTTCTTTATTTGAAAATGATTGAGTAACGCGATGTAGAAAGGAGCGGGGCGCCCGCGCCGGCAGCGCGAGTGGTAATTGATACACAAAGAGCTGCCATTGTCCTGCGCTTCTGAGCGCCGGCCGCTCCCGTCTCGTGACGTTCCTGCTCCAGACTGCGCAGTACACGGTCCACGGCTCGGCTCGAACACCTATACACACGGTGAACGGCGCACGAACATATCTGGGCGATACGCGTGATTAGCACACCGATGTATTATGATACGCACAGGCAGTCAGGAGGTCAAGCGGCGTCAATCTGGGCAGATATCGCTCGGAGGTCGAATCGGACGCGAAGCTCGCTCGGCGGAGGACGCGCCGCTCTGCGACGAGGAAGAGCCGGCGACCTTGCTCGTCCTTGCGGGGCGATAGTGCCGCGGCTCTCGTGGAAACGTGGGGCGGTCGCGACCCCGCTATCGCGCCCTTTTAACCGTCGCTCGCGCGCCTGCAGCACCACTCTCCGCGCGTTCCTCTCGCGAGCTCCTCGCGCGCTCCCCGATCGGTATTTCCCGCTCCCACTCGCGCACTCGCGACCCCCTCTCACGCGTTCTCGGCGAGCTCGCGTTCAGGTCGAAACGTTCGTTCGGTTACAGTGAACCTCCCTCCGACCTCCCTGGCACACGATGCCGAGCGCGGTGGTGAACGGCAACGGCGCCAGCGCCACGGCCGCGGACGACGTGGTGCTGACGGGGCTGTCGGGCCGGCTGCCGGACTGCGACTCCATCGAGGAGTTCGCTCAGAAGCTGTTCGATGGCGTGGACCTGGTGACCGCCGACGACCGCCGCTGGACACCCGGTGAGTACTGTTTTTTTGCTGTTCCGGAACGATGGGAAAGGGATGCACGACGTGGTCGATAATTTACTTCTGAATTAGGTCCTTATCTTGTGCCTACCTACTACGAAATGATCCCATTAAAAATAAATGTATAAATAAGAGTCCTAACTTACATCTGATTTAACCTTTATCGATCTTACTTAATGCTTAGTTAATTGGGCTAAATACTCGTAGAAATATACGAAAAGCAGTTAAAGTGACGTGTTTCGATAAGAAATTTTTACTGAGTATTCGTTAAATAAATCAAAATATGCCTGTACATACTTGATCTGTCAATATAATTAATGAGGCCAATAAATTATAGATAAATAATTTGGAATAAATAAAAAAATACGTGTCGTAATAGAACGCAAATAAACGGAAGAGGTCATTCACGAGTCCAACTGACTGAAAAACAAATTGAAGACAAAAAATGCTAAAGATGTTTTGTCACGACACGACCACGTTCAGGATGCGACACGATCTACTTATTTTATTTTACGTATTGGACTAATTTTACTGCATTGTGGACGAGTTAGCTAGTTCAATGGTGCCTTGCACTTTAAATTAGATATACGTACGTAGCTAGGTACCTACTACAATTGACAATTTATAAAGTGTGATGTGTTATAAATATGGTCTTATTATAATAGAGTTTTAAAAAGCAAGGTAAACCGGACGGGATCTGCGTTAGTGTACCAGAATTTGCCACGTAACAATGTAATATCAATCAAAAATAAATAATCTATACTTATCTAATTACTTATCGTAAAAATTAAATTAAACATTATAGTTTTTATTTAATAACAACCTAAAGATAAATAGTTTATTGAAAGCAAAAAACCTGAATGCAGAGATCTAGAGATATCCAAATTATAATTTTTCTTTTTTTAGCTTTCTCCCTCACATTTTAGACCTTAGACTTAAAAAATATCTTATAATAATGTATCTTCGTAGTCTAAGTTGTATTACTTGTATTATATGTTATAGTCAAAGGCCGATATGCAGTCTTTTCTCGGAATGACGGGTTTATCCTAGGTTAGACCAAAGCCTTCGGGCTAACCCGAAGACAAATTCTAATTTCGGCCTTTGACTAAAGTATTTAGCAATCTGTATCAGCAGCAGCCGATGATTAAGTAGGTAAGTCCACAATGGGCGAGAGAGAGATAAGAGTTATCGCGATAAATCTACAAGTAGTATTTATAGTGTTCGAATAAAATGAAGAACTGCCAGCGAGTGGCCAGCTGGCCAGGTCAGCTGCCGGTACCACCCCCGCCACAACGCAGTTACTTTGCAATTTTAGTTTTTTTGCAGTTATTAGTTTATCTTTTTACCTTTGAAGTGACCGCGATGACATTGCATAGTAGCGCTAGAAAAACAACAATATAGGTAATATTGCGTAAATCAATAACAGCTAACCAACATAATATTATTCTTGACGTAAGATGTATAGTTAAATGCGTAAATATCCTTAGTGGAGCGGAAAACCAGCTTCAACAATAACAAAACACGGAATGTCCTCGTTGAATCACGGCCGGTCTCTATCAGGCGCCCGCAGCCACACCGCAGCTTTTGTGATCTTTAGTAAACACTTCAAAATATTATCCCGATAGGTACCGTAGCGTATAATAGTGGCTTATCGGGTGGCAGGGTGGCTCATGTGGCTAGTCTGTTCGTCTGCTCGTCTGTCGGTTATTTGTAAAAAAAACACTTAGGTGTAATGTACCGTTTATGATTATGTGCGTACAACAATTTCATATGGGGTTCAGGCAGGTATTCAGTTTGTGAACGGAATAGAAAATAAAAGAGTAAGATGTTTGATCACTCGGTACCCCTATAGGTCTGCACGGGCTACCGGAGCGCAACGGAAAGCTGAAGGATCTGGCGCACTTTGATGCCACTTTCTTCGGCGTTCATCCTAAGCAGGCGCACCTCATGGACCCGCAGCTGCGGTTGCTGCTAGAGATCACGCATGAGGCCATCGTCGACGCCGGCCTCAACCCCGCAGAGCTGCGCGGCTCGCGCACCGGCGTCTATGTCGGCGTGTCCAACTCGGAGACCGAGGAGATGTGGACCGCCGACCCGGACAAGATTAACGGGTACGCACTCACCGGTTGCTGTCGCGCCATGTTCCCCAACCGCATCTCGTACACGTTCGACCTGAAGGGGCCCTCGTACGCGATCGACACGGCCTGCTCGAGCTCCATGTTTGCACTGGCGCAGGCCGTGAACGCGATGCGCTCCGGCCAGTGCGACGCGGCTGTCGTCGCCGGCACCAACCTGTGCCTCAAGCCGGCCAATTCGCTGAACTTTCACCGGCTGAGTATGCTGTCGCCGGAGGGCCGCTGCGCCGCGTTTGACGCGAGTGGGCGCGGCTACGTGCGCTCAGAGGCGGCCGTAGCAGTGCTGCTACAGCGGCGCGGCGCGGCGCGGCGCGTGTACGCGACGGTGCGCGGCGCGCGCATGAACACGGACGGCGCCAAGGTGCAGGGCATCACGTTCCCGTCGGGCGACGTCCAGCGAGCGCTCGCCACGGAGACCTTCGCCGAGGCGCGTCTGCGCCCCCAGGACGTCGTCTACGTCGAGGCTCACGGGACCGGCACCAAGGTGAGCTCCGAACTTTGTCCGGTTAGCTCTCGGATACATCTCGATAGAATGATTCGACCCCGTTCATATTTTTAGGTCGGAGATCCCCAGGAAGTAAACGCCATCGCCGAGTTCTTCTGCAAGGATCGCAAGTCGCCCTTGCTGCTGGGATCGGTGAAGTCGAACATGGGCCATTCGGAGCCCGCGTCGGGATTGTGCTCGTTGGCCAAGCTGATCGTCGCGATGGAGCACGGCGTCATCCCTCAGAATTTACACTACAAAAATCCTAACCCGGACATTCCCGCGCTCAGCGACGGGAGAATAAAGGTAACGCACGCATTATTAGACACGCGTAGTCACTTCACTAGGACAAGAACGCACACACAGATCGGAAACCAAAAAACTCATAATTCGAAGCGATTCGGAATCGACTCCGATACCCTTCGAACGACAGTCACATGACACGCGAATTGCTCGGCGCAGGTGGTGGACCGCAACACGCCGTGGGAGGGCGGGCTGGTAGCGGTGAACTCGTTCGGGTTCGGCGGCGCCAACGCGCACGTC
>LGAG01005279.1:9303-27419 GCA_001278395.1 Lerema accius
CTCCGGCTCCGGCGGCGGCTCGTCGATCGATCGGTCGCCTGAACCTGCGATTGTAATGTGGTTTAGTTAGGGATGTATACGCTTAATAATCATACTGATATGCTAAAATCCAAAGGGCATAAAAGAAAACTTCGATCAAATTATAAATTATATGAGCTTTGTGGACCTGGGTGAAGGCCCTGTATGTCTTCATAATAAAGACTGACTGGATGCAAAGCATGTGGTGTAGAGCGCGCGCGCATCCATGCGTGCGTAGGTGCGAGCCTGCGTGCGTGCGTATGTGTGCGTGTGTATTACCTTCAACATAATCGCGGTCCTCGTCGTCGTCGGGCGCTTGCCAGTCCGGCGACTGCGGCTCGGTGTCGTCGCCGTCGCCGGAGCCCGAGCCCGAGCCCAGCGCGTCTGAGAAGTCCGACGCCGCCGCCTGCAGCTCGTCCGCTGTACCATAATAACACGGTTAAAATTCAAATCATTTATTTCGTCTAAGGAACTAATAGCTCACTTAACGATCGTCAAAATTTACAATAATATAAACAAAATAAAATGAAATTTAAAAGAAACAAAATCCATACGGTATAACTTCCTAATGCCTCGATAGACAAAACCTATTATATCATCGACTTTATAAAAGACAAAATACCCAAGCCTAAATATGCTAGTGTCGAAAAATCTCCCGGTACTCTTTTTATTGATCGATTGAATTGAATATTTATCGATTATGTCAATGTTACTAACCGGCATCAGCAGCGTCCTTCCACTGCACCTCAACGCCGTTGTACGCGTCCTTCAACCGCGCCGTCAGTGCTCGTAATGCGTCTAGTTGAACGCGGCCCCCCGCGCTCCCCGGGCCCCCAGAGATCCCCGGGGCCCCCGCGCCACGCACCTCCGGGTTGGAGGCCAGCGCCGCTGTGCCCTCGCCCGCCGCTATCGCCGTATAGCTATAACCAACAATATTAGTGTTAAACAAGATTTATTATAATCAGTTTGACCTGTGTAGGTAAAATGTACCTACTGTGTCTACTTATGTGATAGGCAATATAATCTAGGCATCAAACTTTATGGACACTCTTGGGTTATGTTCTCATCGCTGCCCAATACACCTAAAAAGGTTACATGAAACGAAATTTTTATAGATCAATATTGTGGTGTGTCCTTTGGTCTCACCTGGCGACATGCGTGCCGTTGAAGCAGGGCGCGGTGGTGACGCTGGCGGAGCTGCACAGCACGGCGGGCAGCAGGCTCCAGTAACGGCGGGAGCTGCGCACGCGCGCTCGTGTCTCCCGCACCAGGCGCTCCAGCGCCGGGCCGGACTCCGCGCCGTGCCCCTCCTCCGCCGCCCCTCCCCTGCTCGCCGGCTTCTTCTTCTTAGACCCGCGCTTCCCGTCGAACTCGAACGCGCGGTAGTCCAGCTCCCCGCCCCCCGGCGCCGCGTCCGGCTCGGCCGCCCGTTTCCTCCTCTCGTGATCCTCGAAGTCGTCCAAGCTAATCTTGCCTCTCATGTATTGCAAGAATCTGTCTCTGGATTTCGCCTGTTCGGCCAGTTCCTTCGTCGCTCGCCGGATCCCTTCAGGTGTCCGAAGGCTCAGCAGCGACGCGTCATTGTTGTAGAGGCTCTCGAAGGACGCTTCGATCTCGAAGTCGTCCACGTCGTTGCTTCGACGGTGCCAGTCGAAGTCCGGGATCGCCCGGGCGAAACGACGCGTCCGGTCCGGTGCAAAGAACGGTCCGGCGCCACCGCCGCCGCCCAGGTCCGGCTTGCCGCAGCCGGAGAATATTTTCTGCGAGATCTCCTGGTTGCGCTCCTGGAAGCTCATGATCGCTTCCGATATCTTGATGTCTATCGGCTCGACCACCATCGCGATGTTGAACGGCCCGAGTAGGCGATCTGCCACCTTTTCTACAGCGTCTGTAATATTAGAACAGATATTAAAATTAACGAGATTTCTAAATAACAATCTCAGGTATACCAACGTATTCGATAAGCTAATTAGAAACTCCTGAATACCTGACTAATAAGTCAGAGCTCAAGTTGTTCAACTGACGAGAGGTGCGGACATCTAACTCACCGACATAAGCGTCCCACTGCTCGGAGAGGTCCGCGTGTGTGGGCAGGCAGCCGCGGATGACGTTGTGGCAGTACCGGCTGCAGGCGGGCGGCTGCTCGCCGGCGCATGCGCCGCAGAACCGCAGCCGCGCCCACGCTGTCACGCACTCCTGGCTCACTCCCACCTGGAGAATTAACACTATGTTAGAAACTTATAAGCATTTATCACAATCTTTGGTACCAATTACGCTGGCCATAGAAGAACATCTTGAAGCAGTCGGTTTTATCAGCTTCAGGGAAGAGTATGAACATGTGGTTAACGTTTAAATTGCGTACTTCTTTTTACAACATACAACAAAAGCGTTGAGTTTGACCTAATTACAGTATGTACTTATAAGATATGAAGACAATAAATTAGTACAGCCAAGTACCCAATTAGAATACACCTAATTTGGTTCAGATAGATTCCTTTTTACTCAAACTTAATACTACATACTAAACTCGGATTCGTATTCTAGCCACCATTTATGATCTTCAACGTGGCCTACTCATAAATCATGATATCGCGAAGAACCGCCCTATTAGTGGAATCAAGTGTGACAGTTATCGCACAAGACTTAACTGAATAAACAGCGGTGACATCATTTAGGAACTAGCTATAACCATTAGGGTTTAGGGCTGTACACCAAGTACGTGAAAAAAAATGTGATGTGTGTGATGTAGTTTATAGGTATCAGCAAAAAAATCGGCTAATAAAAATATTTATTTTTCAATAGCAAAGTAAATAGCTCTTTAATCGGTTTTAATGATAATTTTGTATGCACGGGGCCCTGGGCTAAAGCCCAAAAAGCCCTTAGGCAGATCCTCCTCTGGCATTTCCTACAAACAACCTATCGTCTAGAATAAAAAATCTCGCTATAAGTTCGACAGAGATTAAGTTTACTGACGGCCTAATATCTAACTAGTCCGGACAATCAGAAATCCGTGTCCAACAAACAGTGAACCACTGCGATAAATTCAATATCTAAGATAGATTACAACGGCTTAAAAACGAATATTCATATGGGAATAGCAACCCTACCACCAATCAGTATTTAACCCGACACATCTTGGTCAGTGCGGGGCACAAAAAATCGCATTAAACATGTGTTGAAATGATTATTAGGATATTAGCATGAGATGTGTCATCGGAGCGGCGCCCGCCGACTTACCGGCAGGATGACTCATGTTTTAAGGATCAAGATTTAGGACAGACATTACAAGATTTGATGAAGACAGCGCTTACAGCTCATACCCTGGAGCTTTGCAGATTTCTTCCTTTTTACCCGACTGCATTTCTCTCTAATTCCTTAAAAATAATTTAATTTACCTGTTCTGGGTGATATATAATTAGGAAAGTACCTTCGTCAAAGTTCAATAAATTAACCTACCTGATCCTGACATAAAACGACGATATACCATACAAACGTCGCATAATCCTAGCTGCTATAACATCTCAGTGGTAATAATACTGCATGTTTTTCTACATACAAACTTAAAACAAATACAGTAGGTATAGTTGCACATGATACATATTTAAATCAGTGGGTGCTTAATAAAATAAGCTAAACTACCAACCCAAACCATTAAGGACACACTAATCAACAAACAGCAATATAAAAATAAAACGAAGCTACGGCACAACCATCAAATAAGACGTGTCAATCGACTAGTTTTTCATGTGCCTTAACATTGTATAGAACCATTAATATGCAAATTTTCGCAAATAAAGTGACCCGACGCAAAAGACCTACCGCCAAACATCTTGCCAAAATTATATTACAATGGCAACGTGATCCGCTTTGAAATGCGGTTCGATGGGTCGCGTTCGACCCAACACGGAGTCGACATTGGGGCTGGGCTCAACATGTCCAAACATGTCGGAGTTTGGACAGGTTATTGGTTACTCTACAATTAAATCATTGAGGTGGTAGATAAATCAGCGACGAGACCTTTTTGTATACGACATAGTCAAGTCTTAGAGGCAATTGTTGAAGCCAATTTGGTGTGGTTGAGGATTCGATAGCTATGTAATATATGGACTTCAGTATTAGCGATCGAGTAATTCTTGGGTTTCCTTTTGTCAAATGCATTTTTGACAAGATTCTTTCATCATAGATCCTTCAAAACTGATTAAGAAACAATGATGTCTCTCAGACCAGTCGTGCAAACCGAAAATATACTAATTTAAAACTCGAATTTATAAAAAGTGGAAGCTAAATAGAGCGTGTAGAACTAAACCTCTTTCGGGATTCCTTTGTCTCAGCTCCAGAAAGACACCCTTAGTCTAATTGTCCCCTTGTCTTGGCGTCTCTTTGTGTCTACGTCTTAAATGAATTTCTGTGCCCAGGAGTAGTGTCGCCGACTATGTTTGTCGTGTGTCGTGTTAATATTTGCTATCCTTGTTCCTACAGCACTTGGATGAGCAGTCTTGATTGTTTAGCCACGAAGGAGACATTTTCCAAGTATATCTACATACATATATTAGGTACATTGTTTCATCGATTTGCTTAATATCCACTAGGAAAGATTTGAATCGAATGTCTTACCGAATCTATCAGCTGTCCTTCAATTATTTGGGTTTCATTATCAATCCTATCTCAGTGTCTCAATATTGCTCAACAGGTTTTTTTCCACTGTGTCACACATGGTGATGTGCCTTAATGAGAAAATTTCTCATTTAATTATTATTATACTTATTTATTGTAGACGAATTAAAACACGCATCTACATGAATTTTCTTAGACTTTTAATTAGGTTCGTTGTCGATTCCCACGTCTTTGAGTCGCACGAATTCATGTCGTTGATGAAAATTTTGATGAGTTTATTTAACGTCGTTAAAAGATTTGCAACCCTCCAGTTACTGAAAAGATAAATTAAAGCTACTGCCATTGGGGTGTTAGCATAATTCGCATGGGCCGGAGACAAGACTGGAATTTATAATGAGTTTAAAAAGCAATGAATACTCCTTCTCAAAGTTTATTAGTGTTGGGGCTGCAACTTTGCCTCGCAAAGTACCTCTAAAATCCTACCATTCTATTACATTTACAATACCTTAGGATTTGGTACTACAAAATATCCATCATTATCATTAGCGATCGAAGTTAGACTCCAAAATTTCGGATGGTCAACACAATCTTATTAGGGGTCTGAATCGTCCTTTACGCACTTGTTTCATATTGTTAACGACGTCGGCTCCGGATCGGAGCGCCTTGTGGAAGGTTCTCGTGGCCACGAAGGCCCTCCGCAGCTGGACCGACAGCTTGGAGGGCACGTCCTCGAACGGCTGAATGTCCCGCATGTGTTCGCTGACGCATTTCAGATATCTGTAACAGGAATATTGGTTAAGGTGACTCATATTGTCGTATAGACCTTCTTACGCTTTAATTGGAAGCTATGGTCGTTTATGCTTAATCTATAGTTTAAATGTGTGAACCATTTGTGTACCAGAGAAGGTCTGTCAATCAATTGAGGCATAACTTAAATTAGAGAGTTCGTTAGTATAAGTTAACGAAATTAAATAAGTAATAGTCGATGTTATTTGTGGATTAATAAGATAAGGTATAGGTACCAACAGAATCTAGAGAAATAAGATATTATATTTCCCCAAACAAAACGCTACATAGCCTTCAAAGTTCAAAGCCAAATCACTGAATAATGATGCTAATACTCATCGGAACATTACGTCAACGTAATTTGCATTCGAATACGACCACCTCTACAGCGTGTAATGCTCTTTCTCTAATGTCAACGAAACCGCAGAGGCACTAAACCATAATTATCATCTGCGTGCTAAGCTCTCGAGTCACATTAACACGTGATTTCTACTTTATAACGCCTAATGTGCCTTGATTACGTGACGCGTACGCTATTTACGCCCTTATCACTTAGGGGCTGAACCCAGAATTGCGTGCGTGCATAATAAATGGCACTATTGATCTCCACATGGTCCAGAAAATCACGATGCTTGCAATGTATTTTGATACGTGCTGGATGAAAGTAGCACCTGTACGCGTAGTTATAAGGAAGAAAATTCCGTGGCAAGTTTTGCAACTGTTAGTAAATCGATCGGTTGTATTGTTTATGAAGACAAGCGCATAAAACACTTGTAGAGAAGGTTTATGTGTGTCGGCCGATAATTACGAGGCGCCGAGAAATTAGATAAGCACAAGTATTCAGGAGAATTTACAAGTACACCTACTTCTATACTCGCTGTCTGCAATAGTAACAATAATAGGTATATACTGCTATTAAAAACACATTTATTTATCGCTCTTTAGGAGTTGAAATTGGGGTCAACAATAAGAGAAATAATAAAACTGTTTACTGCAAACGTAAGCAATTGCAGGTTAGAATCATTCACATAAAAATTAAGATTTCAAAAATTCGAGGAGCGTTTCACCTGTAAGTTCATTTGATTCAAAGGTTACAGTTGTGAAACCCGCGAGTTTCAGTTCATAGTAAACACTCGTCGTAAAGGAAAGCCTGTGAGCTTTTCATCTCAGCTCTGAGTGCTGCACCACTCAGCTAGATGGGAGTGGATGGCCCAAAAGTGCTTTTGAACTTAGCGAAATGCTTGTAAGATCAAAATATAATAAGGTTAGCAATGAAAAATTCAGGTTTAAGATTTATTCAAACGTTGCTTATTGCGTTACTTAACTAGATTTTAATCTTATTGATTGAAGTTTATTTAAATATTTCAGGTTAAAACATATTGTAATAATGGGATTAAAGTTCACTCATGGTTGATAACAATAGAAGTACTTAAATAGGACGTTATATTGGAGATAAAGTAGATATCAGAAACTTGATTTTTTTATGACATTCTATGTATTATCATGGAGATCTTCATAATTCAAAACGTGTTTTTAATTTATTCATTAAAATAATATCTGCTGGTACATAAAAGTTTATAATAACCAATTAAGACGTAAGTTATGGAATACGTGTACGTGTGTGCCAATCACTTATCTAAAAATAAATTAGATGTAATGTACTAAAAGGTACCACTACAACATTGTTATCATAGATGTCAGAAAAACGTCTGTAAATGCGTGTTTAATAATTTTTATATACCTATCACTTAGGTAAGTATCTAAAAATACATTAAAATGTAATGTATAAAACTAAAAGGTACCTAAGTACCACTACAACATTTTAATCGTACCTAGATATCAGAAAAATGTCTGTAGATGCGTGTTTAATAAATTTTATATACCTAGCTAATTGGTGCATCACAACTGTTAAGGACAGATTAATCTGAAGAACAGCCCCTGTGGCTGCACACCTGCCACTCATTTGTCAGGGTCACAGACCACAGGTGTGGGGGCGCTGCGGTCGACTTACACCGACTTGACAGATCGATTTAAATTAATTTGCGTACATCTGCGTACAAAATAATTCAACTCGGGATCGAATGTAATTGTGGACGTACACACTAGGTATGCTTACAGTGATTGAGTAAATTAAATTTATTAACTGTCAAGTTTTTTGAACACACGTTAGGTTTTGCATGTAAGATTGTAAGGGCATAGTTGCTTACGATTTACAAATAACCTGCTTATTAGCGTTCCGTATACTTAAAAGGTACAAAAGAAAATATAAATCAAAATAACAAAACAGAGTCTTATTAATAAAAATCAATAATAGCATGATATACTTTCATATAAATGGAATCTTTTTGACGACGTTTTTAACTCGCTTGGGACATGAATACGTATTTGCATGTCAAAGAGGGCTTTACTTGGCTTTAAAAGTGCTAACGCAACGTAAGCAGGGTCGATGACCTAACCAGCACCGAGCCTGCCTCAATAACCACATAAATTATATTTAAAACCAGACTAAATCTGTCAGTCATCTTTTAAACGACTAGTTGGCAATTTAGTTTCATTTGACTTACCAAGTAGACATTTATTTTTGCAGTTTGCACCTTTGACGACTCGTGAAGGTGACCATGCGGGATTGTTGTTTAATGCGTAGAAATTGTAATGATGAATTTAATTATTAGTGGAGCTTTGCTTTTCTTATTTTTAAGTAAATGTAAGTACTTATAAGATTTGTTTACCTACTCTTGCTACAAAGGGAAAAAATACTGCCTACGAAGTATGTTACTGAATTACAGGTATACGTCGCAATTACATTTTCCTCAACAAATCACTCGCGTATTAATAGCAGCTTCTGAAAAATAACTTGTTTTAGCGCCAAATCCCTAGAAATTCTAATGACGTGAAGTGACGTCACACTAACATTATAATCAAAGATCAGTAACACGTTAATTCCTTCCAGCAACACTATTCCTCGTCGCGACTTACTGCAAAATAGTTATGGTGACAGATTACAAAGTTGTTTGTCGCGAAATCGCAAATAATCCACAAAGTTATCAACATCGGTCCCGCTTGCGAGATTAATAGGTGACCCCTAAATACGAAACTTCGTAAGCAATTTCGTGCTTTAAATACCAAGCTACGGCTTAATAGTTAGTCCCTAGTCCCTGTCGTTATTGTTACGTAGTCGTTAACACTATTTTACAACTTCTGACATTTGAGTAGGTCATTATTCACTTCACGAATCCGTTGAAACAGAAGGCTCCTTTAGTCTTTTGTTATAAGAAAGGACCAAGTTGTGGCCTCACTACACACACGAAAACTTTCACGTACAGTTAAAGGCAATTTTTTGTTAACTTGTCCTATTTAGCACGCAATTTTATAAAAGCCTTGTAAAGGAAATCATGTATTTTCATGTTATTCACATTTTTCCAGTATGTTTAAAAGATATCATAATTTTTAAAATCACATGCTTAAATTATTTCCAAAAACTGCTTTGAAAAGTTATATTTTTTGTTTTAAATAGAAAAAAAGTTAAAAATTACTATAGTCGCCAAGCAGTCTACATTCAAACCACTTGAAGCACAGCAACCCTTATTAACCGTGGAATCGCGTGCCACAAACTCTTTATCAAACAATTTATCACACATTACCGCTGACAGTGTGGTGATTGCCTTAATGTTCTGCACTTTAAACTTTTCCACGCGGTGGGAAATTACTACAATAGAATCGTAACAGCATATTGTGGCAGGACGATTAATCTTCGCAATACGGATTTGGAATTAAAGACGGATCAGTATAATCGTATAAGGCGGTATGTAGAGGTACGAATGGTCTAATTGCATTACCAAGCGACATTATGCTTTGGGAAGCACATCTTTGATGATTAGTCATTGTTTGTGAACTTGTGTGGCGCCAGGTTATACTAGACAAACGTTCAATAAGTCCTGTTTTCCATTATCAACAAGGCGGAAATTTCAATGATGAATTTTTAGCATCTGATCTCGGTCTGAGAGTGTCCATTTGTGTTGTCCATGGCACACACTTGGATTCTTAGTTTAGGGATATTAGTATGTACCGTTATTTATTTGTCATTATTACTTCTACTAATCTTCGAGATTTTGCTTAGGTCTTAGACCGTTACCTTAGAACATGACACGAGACTTGCCACGGCTAAAGAAGTTTGGATTTCGCCGCAGGATAAATCGACAGAACTCAGTTTTGTGTAAGCTTAAAAGATTATTCGGTTATCGAACCCAACCTCTAATTCTGATATTTTAGTAACGTCTAGACATGTCGCAGACGTCATATTCAATATACTCACTTGTCATCAAAGTTGTACTGCGAGTTGAGGACGATGAACATTTTCTGATACAGGATACTGAAGAAGCTATCCATCATTGCGTCGAAGTTTGTGTCACCTCGGGCGTAGTACCTGCATAGATGAACAATCTAGTATTAGGTCAATATTAATGTGAAGAAAGAAGTGAGTACGTAACATATAATTATCTATTATCCCTACTAATATTATTAATGCGAACGTAACTCTGTCTGCTACGCTTTCACGCCTAAACCACTGAACCGACTTTGATGAAATTCAGTATGAAGATAGAACTGAACTTGGGAAGGGACGTACGATACTTTTTATTACGAAAGTGTTACGTATCTGTGACTGTGGTGGCTGTATAGTAACATGTTGATCTCACCTCTCCAGTTGTTCGAAGAACTGCTCGAAGACATACGAGTGCTGCTCGTATATGATGCCGTACGTGCGCTTGAACATGCTGTGGAACCCTTCTCGGGACAGCTTCAGCAGCTTCCGGAAGAATTCTGTGGACATACAAAACAAAACATGTTGATATCTGACCTTAGCTTTGATGATGCCTATGGAATTAAAAATCTAACAAATATATCAATCGTGTGGAATTTTATTCCAAGCAATATCCATTTTTTTAGCATGATGGAATTAAAAACATCGATGAAGTCAATGGTGCATTTGTTATTTACAGTAATTTCAATTTATGTCGTTATTAAGAAAAGGTCCTGTGTTTTGTCATAGAATAGAAACGAGAAATTCTATGATGCTTTTAAATACTTCTTCGCACGACTATATTTTCGCAAGTCTACAATCATGTTTTATTATTATATTAATAGGTACATAGAATATAGTTTTATGTTAGTGCCTAACTGCCTACTGTAGTTTACGATACTGACGATGTTATGGTTGTTGCACAGATTAGATATGGATTTACGGAGCTTCCATAAAACGGAGGTAACTTCGCGTAAAGCAGAAGTTACTATTATTAGCGAAATATTTACGTTAATGCAGACTAAACTTCCCTAACTACTGTATCGTGAATGAACAGTACGAAAACAACTGGTAAGGTAAACGTAAATAGTAGATTGGTACTTGGTACCCATAATATTTTCCTCTAGTGAAAATGCTTGAAAATTCACGTGTTTTTTTTTACCAATTTATTTGACAGTTACAAGTAAATATTATAGAACAAGTAGATATCATAGAAGTTAAAGCAGCTTTTCAAAGGAAAAGTCAATAAAGAATATAAGAGGAGCACAGTTCAAAACATATAAAGCTACTAGCTAGACAAGTTTGAGAAACGCAGACCCAGACTATAACATTTCAAGATGAGGATCATAACGAAACTGCGCTGGCTAAAGTAAGATATATCATAAAAGAGTTATTTTCATTATATTACAGCGAGCGGACTAGTAAACAATCGTTTACGTCTCATAACCTTTTGTACAGACCAGTTTTACACAGACCTCTTTTATACAGACCATTGCTGGAGGAATGTCTGTAGCTGTGCAGTAACCTGTAACGTCGGAAATACTCTGTGGTAAATACAGAGTTTATTACTGGAGGTAAAGAAGATACAGTGTTTCCTTTAGTACTCGTAGACTACGCTAGTAATATTTTAGTACCGATTGCTCAAACAGTTTCGCTTTTAACTAAGTTGATTAGTAAGGAAGTATAGACTTGGTTTACTAATGTGTCTTGTATTTGTATAAATTTTCTAGCTAACGAACGTATCTCTATGAGAGTCTCATAGAGTTTATTTCGGAAAATATGCAATTAAATTTAACTATGTATGTAAATTAATAAAAAGATTTATTCTATACATTATAAGTTACCTACATTTTCCTATATGTATAGAGTGCGTTAAACCAAGAATTCTCAATAATTTTCAGTCTTTTCTTTTGTTTTTAGTTTAACTATACCAATTGCTATCATAATCTCTAATCCCAGGATAAACCTAATAAAATATTATACTTAGTAATTTCATAACTAAGGCAATTTTTCTTCCAATTATTTTCCTCAATACCCAAACTACTATTTAGAACAATGTTCAGAGTTATTCTCGTTTTCCTTATTATTTACGTGACCTACTTTATGAATGAGCATTTGTCATATGAATCAAAGTGCTTGAATCATTTAACGAATGGATGGAGCTTTATTATTGTGAATATTAGCAAAATAATGAATTGTTAAAGTGAACAACAAGAGGATAGGAATTATTTAAATGTAAAATGTGCCTACATAACAGTTTCAGTTTAAATTCCCTACCTAGTACTTTTACTGAAACACAAGGACACAATTTATTTATTTTTTTAGTTTTAGTTTTGTAAATATTCATGTACCTATATTACCTAATAAATAAATTATAAAACTCAACGTTATTTATAAAGAAATTTACAGACGTCAATGAAGCTGCGACTTTATCTTACAATAAATAAAATTTTTGCCGCGTTGGGAATCGAACCTAGGACCTATCAAACGTAGTCTAGTAACCACAGCGCCATAGCATTAAGCCCATCATCATCAACGATCTTACAAACAGCCACATAACAACATTAACTTACCGTTGTTATGAGGTCATGGCATTCGTGATAGCTACATATGAATACGACCTAAACCAGTCCAAGGAAATGATGAATGAATTAACACATTCGCTGAAACAATAACGTGACCGACCGGCGAATGCGACCGATGACCGCTCGTCGTAAACACGTCACAGCACGTCACATCACGACCGACCGTGTGACCGTGTGACTTTGACGCCACGTATAGGACAGGTTAGTAAATAAAAATTTGGAAAAGAAAATCACTGTAATAAATGGAAGTACATTTTTCTGTGATTCACTGTAACAGGTAGTTTTATTGTACGCTGATGTTATATGTATAGAGTTAATATCTCACAGGATTTGTCTCAGATTTTCAAAATACTGTTTGTGGCCCAATTTTAGCACTATCTAAATGGCTTTTAACACTCTTAAATAGCAAGAGCAAGAGGTAAGAAGGATTCCCCTGACTTGTTGACATAATTATTTTTCTATACATTTAAAGTGCCCTGTTGCCAAATAACTGACGGCTGGTTTCTAGAACTATATTAACTTGATTTGTTGCTGATTTGGGCTGGCCCTTAAACTTATCAATGAAGTTAGTTAAAGATATTAACATCTCGCTCCTCACTTCCCTTTCCACCGCTATCGTTATCGTGCGTGGCTTATTACTTGCTTAAGGTGTATAAATAACCTTTGTTATCGATAGATAACAAACGGAATGTTTTCCTGAATCAATGTTTTCAGTAGTATTTTTCACGAATCATGTAATTCACCTGTTGGGCTAGTCCAAGGAAATTAATTTGAAATAGCACATGTTAGCTCACTGGGATAGAATATGTATGATTAAATTTATCTATGGATGGGTGATATTTTTCGATAATTTGTTTTAAACAATTATTATGTACGCCTGGCGAAGACTTATAAGGCATCATGGCGAATCTAATAGATTTAGATTTATTCCGGTCTGATCCCCAAAACTGATCCACTGCCATTTAATAGATAGATATTATTTTTATTTTCGGTCTGATCGACTTTTACATTAATTATTGTTTCCGATTCTTTAATTACCGAGAAATTCTCTAAAAACGGTAAGTTGTTGGACACGTTGACTTTTCCCTAAAATGTACCTATAAGGATAAGATACGGATGAGTATGCATAGTCTGCAGAGACATAAGCTGGTCATAGACGAATTTCTCAAGCAGTGGCTGCAGCTTGAAGCAATCGACGTGCGTGACTGTATGAAGCGACTGCTTCAAGCTGTAAGTAAATCTAAATCTAATAAGCCGCGTTATCTCGACGCCGGCGGTCAATGGCACCACGCACTGATAACACGTTAATCCGCTGCATAATCTACCGAGCCACACACGGTGACCACCTCACTTGAACTCACGGCTATAGAACCGAATTTAAAAGTATGCCAGTCACTCATTCTTTTATACAAATGTTAAGCAGGTATACAATTTCATTATTCTAAACACTATGTTTCACTGGCCATTGATTTGATTTAATAAATTTATTGCTAATAAGCTAATACTTAAGTCTAAATCTCTAGTTAGAAACCTGTCAGAGTTCGACGAATACAGGACGTAAAAAAACATGTATCTATTACAAATATGTCCAAAATTAATTGCAGAGAAAGCACGTCACATCAGCGACAACTGAACCAAACGCGAACGCGATGTTACAACAATCATAAGTGGAGTCATGAGCCGTTTAATAAATGCAAAGTATTGTAAAGTGATCATCACTTGAGCAAGCGCGCTCAGATACGATTGCGTGACAATATCAATTTGTGGTAATATGGTATAGACGGCTCGTAAAACGAATAGAAATGACACTAACGCTGTGTAAACCACACACGTAAAGTAATAAGTTTCAGTGAAAATCGGAGAAGATATCTAAGAATCTTTCTATGTTTCTCTAAGAGTAAATTGTTATATATTCCATTTTGATAGGAATAAGCCATTGCCGAAACCGTACGTAAATTACAACATACCAAATAATAAATATCCCAAACCTTGTTTGGGTGATGATCGGTATCTATGTTCATCAAATCAAAACACATCCGAGTAAGTAGGTAATATCTGAAAATTTTCATTTAACTTTACCTCATATGTAACAGAATGAAAAACAAATATGACCACTTGAAAATGGAGTTTAGAAAACCATCTTCACCCACATTACGAGAGGTTTTATCTTTCCATCTATCTAGGCATTCAGACTTTTGTCAATAGCTTTTATAGGAGATGGGGTCGCCCGAGGCTGGACATCGTTGAAATATTTCTATTTTTACGCATTTTTGTTGATGAATCGAAGATTAGGCAAAATAGGGAAATTAGGAAAAATAGGGAAAATGGGAAATTAGGGAAATTAGTGAAAAATAGTATAGGTAGTCAATATTATGCATTCATCAATTGAAAAGCCATATGAGTACCAAGAATCAGCCGTGCGTCCATAAAGCGCGATTGAATCACGCATAAATATTTATTACTTCAAAACAAAATATCGCCTCCTACTCTGAATAAGTGAGAAATTTTATTTTGGGCGAACGATTGGCGAATTTACTGGAAAACGAAATACGGAAAAAGGAAAACCGAAGCGGATCTCGACAAATATGAAAAAAGTTCTCGAAGAGTCAATTCCGACAAATCTGAGAAATCAAATCTGGGAAATGATGCTGAAAACAACAGAATTTTATAAATGAATATTCCTGTTTATGCGCAATGCTCTTCTCTTGAATTTATGACGTCATAAATGAATGACAGGCTCGAGACGTTTTGTTTATTCTGAACAAGTAAATAGAATTATGAGATGAATAATATAAGTCAGCTGACTTGAATAATTAATCTTTTTATTGCTTGATATCTGAAAATAGATGCTAAAAATATGGGAGAGTTACAGTGTGAATTTGTACAATATACTTGGTGGATTTTTGGATGAGCAAAGATACCTTACCTCTAACATCTCTTCTATCGATAGTATAATTTGACACGGTCAACTACTTGAGAGCAAAAAAATGAATAAAATATACGACTTTAAAAAGTATAAACCGCACTTGACATTATTTTATTAAAATAGCGGGGAAGTGATATTCGACGCTGCATATAATTTGCTTCACATTTAGCTAGGGATGCCCTCTGTAAATAAAAATAAATAACGCTGCGAACAACACAAATAGACACAGAACACACACAGACCGAGAACAGAAACTGAAATTCATAATTTTAAATAATAAAAAAGAGTACATACCGGGAGTTTTCTTCCTCCGGCTTTTTTCCTCCCGACCGACACTAGCTTACTTAGGCTTACGTATTATTGTCTTTTATAAAGCCGATTATATGGCAGGTTTTTTCTATCGAGACTTTAGGAAGTTTTAATGTAACATGTTTGTGTTATTTAGATTATTTTAAATTTTTGACGTTCGTTATGTGAGCTATTACTTCCTAAGACAAAATAAATGATTTGAATTTGAATGCCTCACTGGAAATTTAATGGCGATCCGGCATGGTAACTGGAGTAGCTAAAATAGTGTTAAAAATCCGTTAATTATAGGTGGCCTGCCTTCGTATGTTACGTGGATTAGTACGTGATACTGTCATAAGATGGAATGATGATGAGGTTACTAAAGATGTGACACACCCTAAGAGAATAAGTTATCATATCAATTTAACATTATAGTTCCTATATAGAAAGCTGGCAACCCTAAATAATACTTGCAAAAACGTCACTGGTCCATTATACTTTTAAAATGAAGTTTTTATTGTTTTTGCTGTGACTGAATTAATTTAGTTACCTACGCAAAGTCACTAATTCAATTATTTAAACCTACTGCCAATTTGGTACCAATAGGAGGTGGTATTGATATTTAGAATTGGAGACAACTTCAACCCGAAAGCAATAGTTTGATAGATATCGGTGTACTAAATAATAAAACCTGACAATTGCGTTTAAAGTTTGACTCAAGAATAATTTTACTTATACAATCCTCCAATTTCATTTATTTATTTATTCATTTTGCAAACATAGGTACGATGCTACAAGGGCGAACTTAATGCCAAATGGTATTCTCAACCTATTATTCAAAATACGCCACAGAGCAGCAAAATTCATCACAAAACCACCAAAAGAATTTTATAGTTACCCCAAAGATACTAAAACTAGAATTATAAAACCTAGCGCATACAACAGGGACAGTCTACACGATAGTCTACGTCTACAATATAAAGGTAAGGTGAACCTCAAAGAAAGTGTCACAAAGGGTTATCACCCCCGAGACCGACCACAAAGGGTGTCTCTAGTCTAGAAACAGAACGATGCGTGTCTGCGCTGCGTGCACTTACAACCCCACTTATCATGCACTTGTCGACGGCACTATAAAAAATAGCGAAATGCGATACGTGAACCGCAATTGACAACATTTCCTTTTTTCAATGTAAGTATTTATTAATTACTTGAATGGTTTTTTATTTTTACCGTTTTTGAAATCACTGATTTGCAGTTTTAAAGTTTAAGTTCGTTTAGTGTTCTAAAATTGAAATGGACGAAAACGTCAAATTTTATGTGACACATAATTTATAGGCATGACGGCGTTCTAAAACGTGTAATTATTGACACTTTGACGTTGTCAATGTCATGATTTTTTTTTACTAATGCAGCTGTGCAAAGGCAATAATTTCATTCAGCCGCAAAGAACGTTAACGTAATTTTTTTTCTCCTTAATCAGTATCTAGAAAAATACACATTCAATCTCTGGTTACGTGTATAATATCCGATATTTTTGTTTTCAGAATTTTCCTTTTTTTTTAGTTGAAATATCAAAATGCGGATACGGCGCCAACGCAGCGCGGCGGGATGCGGACGCGTTCGCGTAGCATGCGTACAGTGTAAACATTGACAAAGCGTGGCATCATGCACGGTAACGCATGATCGCGCGCATACCCGAAAATAAACGAAATCTATAAATCTACATTAGTATGTTGCATGATACAGTGTGTTGATTTATGGTAAATTTAATCACTGATATGACACGGTCGTGATGGACTGGTTAGCAAGCTATATACACGCAGCCTACTGAATAGCAAAGAATAGGAATATTTTTTGTGATATTTATTGACAAATTGCAATCATGAAACAGTATAATTTATTACAGTAAATTGATTTCGTCGTGGATTCGAAAAACATTTTTGGAGCATTATAAGTACCTACCTTAAAAAAAAATCGGGAATATATAAAAACAAGTAATAAAATTTTGCTCGCGAATTGTTGCAACGACTAAAGTAACTTGACAGCAATATTTTTACTAATAACTAGAAAAGTCTGTTTAACTACATAAACTAGTAGCCATCATTTCACTGGTTTGACTCTAAAACTTATGACCGATTTACAAAAAACGCCAATTATTTCGTAAACTGGGCAACAAAAGCTAGTAAAAGTAGACAAGGAACCGTCCGAACAAGTCGCAAATGAATTCAACTCATCACCCGGTCACGGATGATCACATGCGTTTTTGTTCACATATTTCCATGCAACAAATCTAATGAAATCAAAACGCATTCATTTTCGATAGCACGTGTAAGTTACGTTACGTTTCTGGTTCGCTTTTCCTTTCGGCATTAGGAAGGGAAACGCGCCGCGCCCAGTATTCATACTATTCACTGTTTATGCGTCGCGTCATACCAGAAGTGGTCGGCCTGCGTCTGTTTTGAATATGTCGACAATGAAGAATTTATACAACGTTTAGAACGCCACAATCCATGTTTCGCATACTGCAATGCTGTAAAATAGACGCACGGATTCTTGCATGCCGAAATGTTTGATCAAACTTGCGACTGTTGATCAAATATTA
>LGAG01005356.1:14641-49688 GCA_001278395.1 Lerema accius
CGGGGGTATAAGTGTGTTAGCGTTTACTTTTATCGACTATTTGAAGCTATTCGTCTATTATGGCTAGCTTTATTCGCTTGGTGTTTTGAAGCACTCTAATCCACCAGAAGAGAGACAATGAATGTAACGAATTAATGAAATCCTCCTGATTTTTAACGGTTATTCTACGTGTTTGTCAGAGCCGAGACTATCAGTAGGTCAGGGGACGTTACGAATTACGAGTGTTACCATATCAGGACTGCGACGATCTCCGTTGCGCAAGCGCATGTGGTTGCATTGCGATGTAAACAAATCTCCAACTATGTCATGTTGTGAATCACGAGATTTCTTTTTAATTCATGACAGGCTAAAGTTCTGACAGGTTGTGTCATCTTCACAAATATTTTAAGGGACTTTTGCCGTGTCGTTCTTGTTGGAAAAGGTACTTAGTTACCTTGTTATATAGTACGAGTAGATACGAGTACTTCGTCGTGGTAACTTTTCACTTACCTGGAATATTAACGGACAATGAGTCAGCGATTTTTCTCCAAAAGAAAAACTGATGCAGTGTTAGTAAAATAAATAACAAGATTTTTTAATTTTATTTCTCTAGAGGAAAATAGTTCAGGCGTTCGAGTGTCATGTTTGATCATTTTAAAATTTTCCTAATAAATCTTGGATATAGGTATATTAGAACGCGTAAAATATTACCTAAGTTTTGGACCACACGCACTTAAACAGTAGGGATGTTTTTATCTATTTTTTATTGTTTTTAATTTGAATAAATATGTATCCATAAAAAAAGAAGAAAGAGACCTATACTAATTAAACTATAACCAATAATAATCATAGCATAAATACCTAATGATCCTGCTATAGGTACTTATACTCTATTCTATAACTAAACTAAATTGCAGCTTTACAGTTATACGCGTAGACTCCTATCAAATGATATCCCAGCGAACAATTTTGATTAACTAGCCATGTGTGAGATATTAATTACTTCCCAAATCCTTCTGGAGTCGAGGTTAATTAGGAGATTATCATAACACATGTTGGATGTACTTAATGGGATTAACATGTCCCCCAGATACCATGATGACCTGATATATGTAATAAGTAGCTAAACTCTAATCAATATAGCAAAACACGATATTATTTATGTAGTTATTTTATACGAAATTATTTGCACTTGAGAATATTTTTACAAACGGATTCCCAAATTAAATTAAAAATGTCTTTCGAACGACGCACGTAGCTAATGATAATGAAGAAAAAAAGTCCCAATTTTACCTGTAGGTACGTGAAAATTAACATAATGTTATTAATTTTTATGTGTTTTATACTACCACAGTTCTCACTTTTCAGTCTAATAATTCTATGTCTAATTACCGATTTCTAATAGTTACTATTTGGAGTTACTATTCGTCTCCGAGCTAAGCAGACAGATTGTCATGGCAAAACTAAAAAGGGTCCTAGATTACGGAACCCTAGAAGTATTTAAACTTGCATTGAACTGTAAATATCAGAGTGCATAGGGAATGACATCATGAGGTATTATTGCTTGCAGTGCGGCTGCGCCCACGCACTTGTTCGCTCTGAAAGGAATTATGTTATTACTAGACGATGCCCGCTGTATCGCCCGCGGAAAAGAAGTTAAAAAAAATATTGGATTTTTCCCAAGGGAATCTATAATCGGGACACAATCTATCCGTGCCAAGTTTCAGCTTAATCTGTTCAATGGTTAGAGCGTGAAGGACGCACAAACAACATCCACACAAACTTTCACATTTATAATATTACTAGGATATTAGTAGGATTGTTATTAAACAATACGCGAATTGGGGTGAAGTGTGAGGTATGATGAAAAAAAAATCTATATCTGGTATGACATGTACTAATCTGGTATGATGCATAAAAATATTCCTGTAAAATATAAAGATTTCTTACCGAGAAAATATATTTCGCAGAACGCTCAACCTATTGCCTACATTGACTATAAGGATAAAACGAATGTTAATGATGAGAATTACAAACCATAATAGTCTTTATTCTAACTAAGCAGAGGTCTTATTTCAGATTGATTATTTAACAAGTTGGCAAGGTTGAAATGCATAATGACTCTATCGAAAACGGGCGCGCGAAAAGTGCCATATAAGAATAAAAATTAAATGTTCTTGTAATTATAACTACTACTACTACTAGTCATATTGTATATTATAAGTGCGATTATATATATTATTCAGTAAATAATAGATGCCTAGTGATACACCGTGTTGGAATTTTCATAGTTCTAGTGTTGTAAATATCCGCTCAAGTTGTAAAGTTTTGAAATATGCATCTTTCGAGGAACATAAATTCCATACAATAAAATTGTTTCTTTACTGTGTTTTGTTATGAATAAGAAAAGATCTGTAAGAAAATAAGCTTACCTACCTTCCGCTCCCTAAGCGTTACGTAACATACCTACAAATGCAAAAAACATGTTTATTAAAAAATGTTGCCATTTTGCAAAAATTACATTACCCAGTTTTGTTACTATTACAAAAAATCAATCTTACGTAACGTATAAATTGTTCAACCCCCCTCCTTCCTATTTAACGCATCATAACATTTTACAATCCCCCCCCCTTCCTCTAAATTACATTACGTAATACTCAAACGGCCCTTTAACGTAAAATAATGTAAATGCACGATAACATATATTATCTGTGGCAAGTAACGCTACAGATCGACGAAGATGAATGAATGGATCTTACGTCATTGTTAATTAGTGATCGTATCGGCAGTTTAACACTTGGGAATGGGAACAATGGATGGGATTGTGATTCCTTCCTAGTAATAAATGTTAATTAACATTTTGACCAGTTGATAATTGAGGAATGAAGTCTCAGTTTAAACAGTTTGTATCAAAGTACTCACCTATAGTGCCTGTAAGTTATGGTTTGCTATGTTTACAATGATTTTATTATTATTATATTTTTATCTTACTTTTTAACCGACTTAAAAAGAAAGGACAGTAGCATCGGAATGATGGTGGATGGTGAATCCGTGGTAGTATTGTCGTCGTAGTAAAACCACGTCGATCTCCAAAGAAATTCTAGTTCATTAATTTGTTATTTCATACTTTTCAGTTTCTTTTTCTGAAGTTAGGTAGATCTTTAATTTTTTTTAATTAAACATACGAGTAACTGTGGATGATTACGAATCATTATGATTGCTTCAAGCAGTCTGGTTGTCGGTAGCTTAATGTAGGGGCTGCTCAAGTATTACGTAATGCAATTTGGGGGGTCTTGTAAAATGTTATAATGCGTTTCATAAGTTTCGAACAACGCGTTACGTAACATATTTTTTTTATTACTTACTATAAAAACTAGTGAATATACTTCTTGAAAATCGGCAAAATGGCAATATTTTTAAATAAAATACTCATTTGTATGTAAATTATCGTTTAGGGAGGAGAAGGGAGGGTAGAGAAAAACGTTACGGCGCGTTACATGAGGGGGAGGAGGGGTCAAAAATCTTAATAAATTGTATAACGTAACACTTGAGCACCCCCTTAGTCAGCGTGCGTGATTGTATGAACCGACTGCTTCAAGATTGTTTATGTAGTGGAATCCACACGCAATGTTACAAGTTGAAACAGTCCGTCTATAACCAGCCTTAGAAGCATTGTCGATAATTTAAGGGCAAGTGTAACCGAAGTACCGTCATCTTGTTTGCGCCCAAAACAGGATATACCTACATCGATATTACGTATGCATGAATGCGGTCGTTAGCCGCGAGCGTAGCCATACTGTATTAGGAGTTACGAAGCCCACGGCTAATATTCAATCAGCAAGCCCACTGTTGTTGTTAGCCCTAGTTGGTGACACAACATGACGAGGCGAATAAAAAAAATTGGAGGTATAGGTAACATTTAACAAGCAGATAAGGCTTACGTTTCATAATAAGATACAGATTAGTAATGATAGAGATTAAATAACGAAAAGTAGGAAAAATTAAAAAATCGATTTTTAAATTTTCGAATTTCGAATTCGACACTAAGAAAAAACTAAAAAATACAATAATTGTTGTTTGAGGAACCACAAAGTATAGAGGATTCTGAAGGAAATTATGAAGTGAATAAAAACTTTGTAAGAGGTATATTAAAATAGCGAATCTAGACTATTTTCCGCCGATTATACCAACTGTTAACAGTACGGTGATGGCTATTAGTTGATGGGAACTGGGTAGGGTTGGCGATTTCTTTAGATTTTTTTTTTTAAATAAATTATTTTGTTGAGAATTATGAAATTCGTGAACTCGTGCATTTATGTTACATACAGGCTATAATGACGAGTTTTCATTATTTGATTGGACTCGAACGGAGTGTGCGAGAAATCAACTCTGTTTTGATACCAAAAGCTTTTATGTCGATATAAAGTTAGCTCGGATGTACATAATTATACAATAAGCGTCAATCTCTAGCTTTTCAGAGTATACTCGATGCAAGCCGATTTGTATAGAGAAAACCCGGTAAAACTCTACGTAATTCGAGCCAGTATCTATGTACTCTTATTTATTAATTTTAAATCTATTTCCACAACATTGTATCAAACTACTGACTTGACAGATACTCATTCCTCTTCATTCACTCTTCCGCTCATTCATTCTCCAGTGCCAACCCTACGATTCCATCAGGGTCAGGTTAACCGCATCCTGCAGGAAGACCATACAAGGCTAGTTTTTTCCTTGCACCGTTTACTGTCGCACCGTTATCACTTGCGGCGCCTCTGTTTTACCGTTTACATTTTAAACACGATCACTATCTTTATGGGAAACATCTCAGGCTTAACGCGACTAGATTAATCATCATTAAGTATTTATAGTTATCAGTTAGTGTACTATAAACCAGACATTGTCAAAGTGCAATTACAGCCCCTTGTAAGGGGTTAACAACCATAATTTGATAGAGTATTAATCGTATACCTACCTATGTGTAATGATGTAGGTTTTATCACATAAGGATAAGACTTAGGTATTATAAAAAATAAAGTATTTTTGGTAGGTAGTAAAAAAGTTTGAGAACCTCTATTCCAGGATTTATTCCAAACTCGATTTTTGAATATAAAATATGAAGAAAAATTTACAACACGTTCAGCATAACTCTTTACTAAATCCTAGAATTAACTTAATACGTAAATCAAATTACAGTTTACTCCCGGCATACTCTGAGTTTATAATACTGAAAGTCGATGAAAGTTAATCAAAGTTAATTATTAAGAGGGAGTCTGCTAACGAAAGGACCCCATGTTGTGAGTGACATAAACCAATATCAAGTTACTTTGGATATAAAAGGCCCCAGATGTTATTTTGCCTCAAGCGCTCTTTATGCCACAAGTTTTTATTGCTGTATTTGCCTTACAACTTTACCAAAGCTGTAAAAATGGTACATATTCTTGAGCTTCAGTTTTGCTACGTTACTTATTATTGAAAGACTTTATTATGGGCCGTCCATTCATCACGTGATGCTTTTTTAAGTAATTTTTTCAAACCTCTCCCCTCTCCCTTTGTTGATACAAGTTGAGGTTTAAGACTATTCAACCCTGCACTCCCCCTTCTATATCACGAGTCTTTTTACTGCCTAAAAAGAACCTTTCTTTTTTAAATATTTATAAAATATTATACTTGTAAGTGTTATGTTTGCCGAAAAAATAAATACACATGATATATTACTGTTCAGGGCAGGAATATTTGTAGCAAACAAAAAAAAAATATTTTCATTAAAAGTATTGCTTGTACTTGCAATCTCAATTTTGACAGTCAAAAAAAAAAACAAAGGAAGGAAACAATAAAGTAAAAAGAAAAAAAATAAAAGAAAATTAACATGAAGGTTTCATGTTCAATCTTCATCTTCAACAATTACTACAACCCCCTTCCTCCTTGTGATATTTAGTTTTTATGGACCCCCCCTTTCGAGCCTGTCGTAATTAATGGACAGCCCTATAATTAACGTTTTTCATAATGAGTTTCTACTACAGCACTATACCCACTAAGATTCTATATGGAAGACAGATTAAGAAATGGTGAGTCAAACCACGTGCAGTCCAGAATTAACTACGGATGGACAACTCATGCGGTTTAAGTCGCGATGCCGGATCTTTGTAAATAAATACCTACCGAAGAATGACCTATTACTTTTTATAGGGATTACTACTTGGTATAGGGATTTGTGTAACATAACAGGCTTAGGGCATGTCCTAGTTCTTTTGGGCACACACAATTTGGCGTCCCCGAAAAAATGAGTACCTAATAAATTATAATCTAAACTTTTTGTCCGGCCTGGATCGGTTGTTTCTTAAAAATGTTGTTAATTTTACTCGAAATACAAGTTCTGGCGCTCATTTTTCCTTTTTTAAAAGTAAATTTTGTCAGCAAATCAGTGCCTCCGTGAGGTCGGGAAGTCAAAAGTTATTTTGCCACCTAAAGTTTTTGTTAATCCAATACTAATCAGAATGGCTGTAGATTTGTCTTTTATTGTATTGTAAATTATGTATCAAAAGGTTTTGATTCTACGAATCTAGGAAGAATAAGAAAGATGGTGACCAATTTTTTATCGAAATAATTTAAAGTATTAATTCTCATTACTCCTACAAGATAAAGTTTAAGTTCCAGTGGGAATGAACTATGTAAACAATGTCGAAATTGATCTAGCAACAAACTTATCACCTCGGTACTATCTTGAAAGTTCAGTGGGTTGAAGCACTCTTATCAACGTTACTCACAAATCACGACTCTTATTTGATCAACTTAACGTTCACGTGCTTAAAATTATTTCTTCTTACACATCGTAATTAATTCCTGGAGTAATAATAAAATAGGTTTTTGAACGTACGATAGTAAAATACTCTTGCGGTCTAGCAAATTATTCTTGGAAGAGATAATATTGTAGTACATAGTTAACTAAAAATAAAATACTGTATACTAGGTGAAACCGCGAGTTAGTTACAATAGTTATTGTTATTTAAAAATATATAACTTTAAAGGTCTATTTGCAATGAACATCATACAAACAGATCCAAAAGTCGGTGCAAAACTAAAAATCATAAGTTTTTATTCGTTACAATTAAATTTAATTTCGTAACAGTGTTCTGGACGATATAGTTTAACATAATTGGTGAAGTCATTAAACAAGATTGTCGTATTTCAGAAGCTACAAGTGATGTAGTAGCCGCAGCAAATTCGGCCAGAGATGGTTCAGGGGAAATGGCCATAGTAATAAGAGGACCACATGGGAAGGGTGCTAGGAGAGAAGAACTACTACACGCGAGTGGGAGCGAAGATGATGCTGTCTCCCTCTATTATAACTCCAAGAATAATAAAGGTGAGATTTGACCCATTGCAGGATAAACGTGTAATTGATCAGGACAGTACTCTGCTAGGTATGTTGTAACTTTGTGTATTGGTTGGGGTTGTGGGGCAACGTTACTATTGGATTTTTTTTTGTGACTCTGCAGCTTCTTATATAGCTTACTGTTGCTAATGTAATGGCTATAGTTAGAAGTTTGATGTTTTATACTTAACGAATGATGTAATCGAAGTAACCGAGTCCTCATTTTAATGTTGACCAAAAATATACTATGTAATATGTGTTGCTGGTCTACCTGTTGGCTCTAGTTTGACGGAAAATTAGAATGCTTCTTTAAGTTAAGAAATTTTCTCAATGAAACTAACTTATTAATTTTTATAGAGATATCTTCTGCAAGCATCAATGTTATGATTAAAAATGCCTTGGTCTCCAACAGTGACCCTGGAAAGCTTAAGTGGAGGTCACCTGAAGTCAGTTTCCTGGGGCCTCGGATCTCATCCAAAGGGAACACTAATCTTGGTAGTGGCGCCTGACAGAGTCAAATTATATGTAGCGTGTCGACCTTTGCACTGGCATCCTCTGTCCGGAAGATATGATGTTCTAAAACACTTGGCATATCAGAAGTTGAAATTGGTAAGCATTTGAATAATAACATTGCACATGAAATGATTACGTTCATAATTGATGAGGTTTAGAATTTGTGTACTTTAGATTATGTTGATGAAGAATGTTTCAATAAAAAAAGCGTATTTGATGTAATAAGTGAAAGTAAAACTATTTTCGTTAAGTGCCTCGTTAGTAAGCCCTGAAAGTGTGGAATTTCTAATTAAGACTACTATAGTTCATCTTTCAATTGCCTTCTGCACGCGATGACAGTTTATTTGAATACCTAATGTAGTTGTATCGATGATTCTAATTAGGGATTTTTTTTTAATAGTACCACGAAGAACATGCACCATTAGAAGTCTACGCGTCAGAGAAAGGAGCAGTACATTCACTAAGTTGTAGTCATGACGATGATCAACTACAGCCACCAACACTAATCACTGTTGATTCTGACGTGGAAGAAGTAAAAGATTTTATGGAAAAAGAAGCTAGACTGAAAAGAGAAGAACAAATGCAAGGAGATGATTATAGGACAAATTACATTGATCCAAATCTGGTGTTGCCTCAACCTACTACGCAGAGAGGCGATATTCCCTCATCTGATATCGAGTCATGCGATGGTAAGAATTTAGACCAAGTTCACTGTTAATACGAGACTTTCTGACACTCATTTCAATTTTGATCTTCCTTATCAATAGCATCTAAAATTTCTAAAATGATGTTTAAAAATCCTTTATAATGGTTATGTAATCAATGTCATTAATGGAAATCAAGAACTATGAACGTATTGGCGCATTGCTGGTCAAGTAGGAATCCTAACGTATAAAATTTCACGATTGATTTAAGTAGGAAAGTATTAAAACACACAAACACAAGTTGAATTTGGCGTCAGTCTTATCCGTTTTTCGACAGGGAAGGATAGGATAGGGTTAGGTAATTGTAAAGAACGTCTTTACCTTTGAATATTACATTATCAATAGTTAAACCTTAAACTCTTTCCTAGATGAGGTGATCCGTCAGCTGAAGCTTCTTCGTCAAACAATAGAATTGCTTCGTCGTGAGATGGCCGATCAGAAGGGACTTATCGACAGTCTTCGAAACCAACTTCGGCTCTGTTGCAGTCGGGTTACTTCATCACCCGTCGAAAGATGCTCTGGCTCCTCATGTTACCCTGGTTATTAACCATTAAGTAGCTTTCACGTAACCATTAAGTAGATTTTCAACCATATCTCGTTAGTCATAACCAAGTGATAAGGTGAAATGCTAGTGTTTCTAACGTCTTTTTTTTTGCTTTTAATTTTTGTTAGTTCCGTGGTTGAGTTTTATTTGGACTTGCTGAAATTTTGTTTTAATGAATCATTTAATTTCATTTTTTTTGCCGTCCATATTGATTTTGATTAATTATTTTGGAAGTATGTACTTACTTTTAAAATCATTTATTCCAGATCTAAAATGCTTTTATTTTCAGAAACCCACACGTCATTAATCTTATTAAAAACATATGATTGAAGAAATCGTCTTAATAAAACTAAACCACTGTTAAGTTTTATCTATCCATTTCATCTTAAACTGATCAATCATCAAGTATTATCATTATCACAGTAGCTATAGTTGAAGGTAAATCAAGCAACGTTTGTATGAGAGTGTGGGTTGTAATTAAACGTTTAGTGAATATATTCGCATTTTATTTGAATCCCTTTACAATTAAGTACAGAGTTTCGGTTGCGCCCACGTCTTTGCTTTGCTTGATTCACCTTGACGAACCTTTTATGGTAGTCTCTGGTTTATGTTCAATGGGACGATTTCATTTTTATTGTTTAAGTCGACGGGGTCAGCGGAAACTCTGTTAGTATTATTGAGAAGTTTGGTACACTAAAATTTTTACGATTGTTTAATCGTCGTGTGGTCATTGATTCAATTAGTCTGTAGACTCCTTAACATACTTACTTTACAATAAGAAATGAAGAACGAAATTAAGTTAAACACGTAGTGTCAGGTCTTTTGAAAAATAATAAGTACCAATCAATTAAACCGGTTCAATGGTTACCTATTAATTAAAAAGAAGTAAACTTCAAACTAGGAATATCCAGTGATTAATTTATTAAGGTCACGTTATATTGAGCACCTACGCTTTGATGCAAATCATATTTTAATAGAATTTAACGACCCACCTACGATACTGAACATACTCGACACATAATTACCACCTAAATTGCTTCTGTGTACTTGCGGCACTGATTACAATATCATGCATACTGCGACACTAATAGAGAACTTTATATGAACACTAGATGACGAAGAGTACTTAATTTATAAAAACATTGGATTCAACCCAAAGGAACCTATAATCGGGATAAAATGTATCCTATGTCCTATTCCTGGGTGCAAATTATCTGTGTGCCAAGTTTCAGTTTAATCCGTCCAATTGTTAGAGCGTGAAGGAGTTACAAACATCCAAATATCCAAACATTTTTACAAACTTTCACCTTTATAATATCTATTAGTAGGATAGTAGGCAAATAATGTACTATCATAAAAAACCCTATAATGTTAAAGCTGCAGTTTTAGGAAATTATTTGATTTCAATTTTAGCCTATTAAAACAGGCTTGGGAAAATGAATAAGCGTAAGTAGCTAAATAATGAAATTCTTTCGGCCTCCATAAAGTAAATTAAATCTTCGAAGGCCTATGAATATTATGAGAGGAAATTAGATTAACTTTCTCTAATCTTAACACTAATACACACAGAGAGAAACAAAAAGACATACACACACAATCGTGAATAAAAAAGTAACGCTATACGCTATATATCAGGATTTCCTGTGCTATGGATGCCATGACAACACTGAAACACATAAACATACACCCAGACCGCGAATAGAAATTTAAATTCATCATTAAATTTCGGCCCGCTGGGAATCGAACCCAGGGCCCTTTGTACGGCGATGAGTGGTTAGAATTGCGCCATACGGGTCATCAATAAACAGTATAATGTCCATAACAGGCGTCCAATGCCGCAACACAGCGACGGGTATAGAGTGTGGCTCGTGTCCCCGCGCTATGGAGGGCGACGGCAAGCGATGCCGCCCCATACCTTGCAGCAGACGACCTTGTTCACAGAGTAAGTGGTACAGAGTATTTGTTGAGTACAGATCCTGGCTTTGAAGAATCTAGGGTCTATATTAATGATGTGATAACTCTACGAGCAGTATGTGAAGAGTTCAGTCCATTTGTATGGGACAAAATAAGGCCTAATAGTGATATTTAAATTTCAGTGAACTTAGCAGATGATTTTGCAGCAGATGCAAAATAAATATAAGTTCTATTCACATGCACTTTTTGAGGGTAAAACCTCAGACCTATTCCTGAAAAGCACCAAAAATTGTAAAACTCAGATGCATGCGAAAAAGCTCTTTATTTTTGACATGCTGCAAACGATTTGCTAAGTTCAACAGCTTGTCAGTTTAAGAGTAGATTTCCTATACTTCTTTGATGTTTCCGATACAAGCTAGATAGGTTACCAAATGTAATGTGTTGGATATATTAATACCGCTATACTTTGCAATTTGGTCACACATTTCTGTCATAATGATAATGGTTAATAGCGGTAGTGACTATATTGCCAAAATGAAACCTACCTTCTTCATTGAATATGATTGTTTCGTAGCGGAGTACTGCGTGGATACAGATCAAGGATTCAAATGTCAGCGGTGTCCAGGCCAGCAGACCAGTGATGGACAGACTTGCCAGTCCGCCTGCAGCGCTAATCCTTGCTTCGGCGGACGTGAGTCATATCTCATAATATATTTTACGTTTGGGTAATTGCTATGCACTTACCTAGTATAGTTTCTAAGAAAGGGGATCTTGAAGAAACCTTAGCATTGTCGTTAATGTTCTCCCAAATGTGCAGTCTGCCATTATAAATTTGACCAGGGTTGTGAGCTATGACATTTACTCCTCATATTCTTTGAGGAAAGTTGAGCCTAGCAATAAGCCATTGTTCTTTTGTAACGATGATTTACCTTCCAAGCTTCCTGATTGGTAAACTTTGGTGGATTAGTCTACTTTTGAACGGATTAAGGACAGAAAAATCTTGAGATTTAAATCTATGTATGGTTAACAGGTGTAACATGCCAAGACTTGCCAAACGGCGGTTACCGTTGTGGAGCGTGCCCTAGTGGGTACACTGGCAACGGCGAGCAATGTTACCGGATTGCTTGTCGACCCAACACTTGCTACCAGGGTAAGATCTCACTCACTCATTCACATTCACACTCACTCATTCACATCCACTCTTATTTATTACATGTAAATTGATATTGTTTTTACCTCTGGACAGTCTTCTTAAGGCCACTTTGCTCTGAAAATGAGAAGTATATTTCATTTAGCCGTGTCGTAAGCAAATAAGAAGTAAAATAATTTTCCATCCCGTAAGACGAGGACAATTTTCATCACCATATCAGTTGTTTTGGACTGAAGACCATCTCCAATACTGACTGGTATAATGGTTCCGTAAGGTGACATTTTAAAAGGTGCATTTTTAGAAATCTCCTGATTTTTGGGGTATCAAATTGCAATAAGAGTTCTAATTTAATGCATCGGCACTTTTAGTAATGTTAATATCCGCAGTGAAACCATAAAAATTTTGCTCTAAAATAAATGAAACATTATCTCTTGCATTTCAAATTACCTGGAAATAGCAAAGAATCCAATTGCAGCACAGTCGTATTATTAAAGTATTTGTGAGGCTGCGGCATTCTGAAATAAGGTGAAATCCGACGGCGTAGCGCAGCTAAATAAACTAATAATGAAAAATGACACGAGTAGCACAAAGCTCCGGCCTGCCAGCAATGCAGAACTTAAGCGCAATAAAGAAGTATTAAGTTGACTCAAAGTAATGCTCCGTTTACATTCGGTTGGATGCATTTTAACAGAATTTATTAACGAATATACCTACAGCAGTCGATGTTATTTTCAATTTCATTAAATTAAAAACGTCAATGGTGTAAGAAAGTTTCGAAATGTCCAAATATCGAAATTTTAAGTTTATGAGTTTTAGATGTGTCTAGGACTCAGCTTAAAGGACAATGCGACGGGGGACATTTATTAAGTTCTCACTACTACTGGTTTGCGGGCATCGGTAAAGGCTATAGTTATATTGTTATCAAATTTTAACCTAACTTGTCTTGTGGTAAACATTCCACTTGAAAAGATCAACTCAATCGAAATTTGAACTTACCTGTACCGCAGTTAGGCGGCCATAGAATTCAGCCAAGGAAACATTCAATTCCTCTCTAGAAAATAACTTCTACATTCACAGGTGTAGAATGCCAAGAATCACCTGAAGGTCCTCGTTGTGGTTCCTGTCCTAATGGTTTTAGTGGGGATGGATTGCGTTGCCAACACATTTGTGACGCACGAAGACCATGTGGCGAGAGAAGATGTAGTCCTATAGCTGCGAGTCCTTTCTATGAGTGTGAAAGCTGCCCTAGTGGCTATGACTGGAATGGTATGTTTAATAACATTTTAGTAACTATTAGTAAAGCAGGCACGCAGGCCAACAAACATAAATCTAAGACTTAATGAAAAAGGAATCAGAATAAAGAAGACTATTATTCTTTTAGGCAAATGTGTTCAAGTTACAGGAACATACGTAGTTGAAACACGTCAGGTTGTGAAAAATAACTAATTTTACTGCAACGAAACAATTTTTGAGCTTTTTGAAAATTGAGACCTACCGTGTCCATAAAATTTCTGACTCTAGAGATTTATCCAAGTGGTATTTTATCTGCACCATCAATGTGAAGGGCTAAATTGTCTTTTATCTTTTAGACAGTGCACAGCGTTGTCAACACATTTGTGAGACAAGAAATGCTTGTGGGGAGAGACGATGCTCTCCCTCACAGAGCACTCCTTTCTACCAGTGTGAGGGTTGTCCTAAAGGGTATGAGTGGAATGGTAAGTTTTCGTCCAAGTTTCTCATCCAATTTTACAGGATTAGGTATTTTGTAAAGGAGCTATAAAAATGTGGTGAAGGCTTTTTAGGTTATGCTCTTTACCTACACTTGGGATTAACTAATGACAAATAGAATTTCGTACAAATTTGATTTAGAACCAAAGGAAGCTTTAGTTAGTGATCCAAATAACGTGACGTTAGCTAAATAAAATACATTTTTATTTTAGGATACGCATGTGTAGACATGGATGAGTGCGACCTTATCCGTCCCTGTGACGAGTTGGTATCCTGTAGGAACGTGGATGGTGGGTTCATATGTGGGGCGTGCCCTCCTGGCTTCGAAGGCAGCCAAGGTTGGCGAGGGTCTGGAGACGAGAGACGAAGGGAACAGTGCATGGATGTCGATGAATGTGCTGATGGGAGAGACATTTGTCCTAGAGGAAGACTTTGTGTTAACACACCCGTAAGTTTTATAGATTCCTATTTTTTCGTTCCATTAGCCCCGTTGTTAGTATAGTAGGCAGCTCCATAAAGGGCTTCTCAAATACTGGAGATTTCTATGTTTCTCGAAGACCATTAAAGTATGGCCAACTGACCGAGTGTAATGGCTTTACCTATTGATTCTAGGGCTCATTCACATGCGTGCCCTGTGGGGGCCATTTCTACGTTAACACATCTCGGCCCTGCCTGGACGCAGGAGAACTAGTCCAGCGTTGTGACCCGGCGCGGTGCAGACGATTCAATGCTATCTGCGGCTATGGAACTTCTTGCATCTGTGCTGTAAGTGTGTATCTGTAAATCTTCGATGGATTTAGCTTATAGCCATATTGAGGTGCCATGGGAAACAGACCCCGATCAAATGCTGGCGAGGGTGGTATTGGTATCACATATTATTATGGTATAATCTTATATTAACATTAGCTCGTTTAGGTACACGATCTGATCCAGCAATACAGCTAGAAGGTAAGAATGAGACTCTTGAATTTCCTAATAATGAACCTATGAGTTTTAAGTTTCTAAACTACGTATTTCGTTACGCAGACTGGTTGGGCCGGTAATGGCACAGTTTGCGGTCCAGATAAGGATTTGGACGGATATCCGGACCATACCCTACCGTGTGCGGAATCTCGGTGTAAAGCGGACAATTGCCCTGAAGTGTCTAACTCGGGTCAAGAGGATGCGGACAGGGACGGCCTGGGGGACTCCTGTGACCCCGATGCGGACGGCGACGGAATTCCTAATATACCGGTAAAATACTTGATAAAACTAGTGATTCATTTAATGATAATTAAGTGGGAATTCTTATTAAAATGCCATCAAGTTAACTCCCATATTGTGAATTGAAAACATAATATGTCAATTATAACTAAAAGCTACATAACCATTGGATACTTAAAACATTAAACAACATTTAACAACAAACTTAAAATTACTTCATATTCTTTTCGTATCATTTGGAGGGAAAAGAATTATTGTAAAGTGTTGTATAAACCAACGTCATTTTTCAACCATTATTTCGGAAAGCCATAAAACATTCACAAATCCCAAAAGAAACTACTTATATAACATTTTTTTTGGAACCAAGCTAAGACAGTCTTCCCACACTTACTGTGGTCTCTCTGCTGGGGCAGTGGCGAGTGGTCTACGGGTCTCATCTCAGGATACCCTTTTTTACTCGGTCATCATTTTTTTCAGGACAACTGTCCGCTTACGCCAAATGCGGACCAGCAAGACCGCGACGAAGACCGCAGCGACAAGCGAGGGGACGCCTGCGACAACTGTCCGCGGAGATACAACCCGGGACAGGAGGACGCTGACCGGGACGGACTGGGGGACGTCTGTGACCCCGACATGGACAATGATGGTACGTGATACACGCTCAATTATTTTGACATAAAAACATGAAATTAAAAACAATTTTTTTTAAACAAGCTTTTAACCGCTGAACAGTTCAATCGTCTGGAGCCAATCCTGGTAGCAGTATCACATCATGCTCATTATAAACATGCATTGTTATCAGGACTGGACCAGTGTGTAAATTTTTAGCTCAATCGGACACCGGGAAGTGGGTGAAATTTAGCTTGCGAGATTTCATTACAAACACCGGGACAGGTGAAACGAAATAAAAGCTTGTAAAAACATTTAGTCATATTATTATAGGTGTTAATGATATACTATGCACGTCATTTTATTGAAGCTTCCCCCGATTCGTAAAGTGCTTTGATATGGAGGAGAAAAAAAGGAAAAAATTATCATTTGTCCATTTCAAGGTATGCTGGAAAAAATTCTAGAAGATATTAAGCTGCATCTTTATTTTATTTTTATAATGTGTCCTTTAAAATGTGTTTTATAACCTACGTGTTATGAAAAAAAAAGAAGATAAAAGTCATTACCTATCGCTTTCTTCTCTTAGATTGGTAAAAATTATGTGATTGTGATCTATTACGTGGGTTACTTTGACCAACCTTTTTTTTAAGGGAATCAAATTGTGATTGTAATATTTTCACAACCAACATGTAAATTCTGAAACACCAACATAACAATTCCTCGTATTGCAGGAAGTCAGAATTTCTCCACACGTTATTACATTTTTAGGAAGGTTTGATTAAGTAATTTTTTTCGGTTACATTAATGTAATTGTACCGTAGTGATTAGTGTAATTAATGTACAAAGTATCGCTTGTCTTATTTCTCGGTGGTTGGAACAAATTGTTCCGCCCCGAAACGACGGTCCATTGTTTTGTGTTGTTTTGTTGTGATTGTTTTTGTTTATTGTGTTACGGTAGACAAACAGTCGTTAGTAGCATTGTGTCGAGACGCATCGGTTGCTGGTTAGAGAAATACCAGAACGGAACGTTTTTACGAGATTAATGTATAACCTAGCTCTTCTAGACATTTGTTATTTCCTGCCACGCTCACGACAAAAGCTTCCTTCAATATGTATTGAAATGTCTGATTTGAAGTTTCTTACCCCATTCTTCTCCATATCCAAGCACCTTTACGAAATGGAAACGAAATGGTGGATTAAAAAATATACATACATAAGTGTTTTATCGGTACCTAGATGAATAAATAAATAGGTATTGAATTTAAATTTAAAATCCGTTCAAAGTCCGTTAGGCAGCTAGCTATATTTATATCAAATGCATTATTGCAATGTAATTTCTGAAAAAGTTAAAAAAAAACATATTATATCTCATTAAACTTGTCGTTTGAACAACTATTTAGGTAACGAATAGAAACCATTCAAAAGAAAAGCGGTTCTCTTTCTCATTTCTGTAATAATATGTCTTGTATCAAGCTATGTTGTGTATAGAACAAAATATAAACCCTTCGTCACGTTTTCGGTTGCTGTCTGTTTGACAAGGACTTCAACACTCCTACTGCAATTTTCTTATTGAGTCTGAAAATTGTGTTTAAATAACTGTGCCAGTCAGGAATTTCATTTGGAAACTCAAAAGAGACGAAATTTCTAGACAGAGAGGGTTACTAGAAACTTTTTTTGCGTGTTATTAGTTTAAATATCTGACTATACGAGGTCCTCTCGAATAGGACTAGCTACAGGATTGTTAGTTAGTATGTAGGTCGTCGTAATATATGTGTTAATGAGACTATTAGTTGTTAATTCGTTAGTGAAAGGACCACGGAAGTTAGTACTGTTAGTACAGATTAGTTTTGCTACTAAAAATATTAGTCTAGGTAGTCGTTAGTATTTTTACCCCTGGAAATTGGTCCCAGAATGCGATGCTAACCCTAAGGACGGATGTTCTCCACTTGTATGAGTATAATATAATGTTAACGGACATGTCAAATACGAGTAGGTAAATCAAAAATATATCAAAATTATCGTTTCGGTAGATCTTTGGTAAAAACGTTTTTTGGTCATTAATTGTGTATAGATAAAAAAAGAACTAGTTTTTTTTATTAATGATCGAACGCTTAGGAAATAATATTAAAATATAATAATTATAATATGATACCAGGTCTACTAAACGAGCGGGACAACTGTCCCCGGGCATTCAACCCGCAACAAGAAGACATGGACGGGGACGGCGCGGGCGACGCGTGCGACAACTGTCCGCGCGTGCGCAACCCCACACAGGACGACGCCGACCGCGACGGCGTGGGCGACGCGTGCGACAGTGACGTCGATAGAGACCAGTGAGTAAATCATCTATCTATACATATAATAAAATAGTAAGTTTGGGCTCTGTTTGTCTGTGTGTTTGAAAGAGCATCACGTAAAAACGGCTGATTTGACAGAACAATGGATGAAATACATAAATAATTCTTAATTCGGGGCGTTATTAAGATTTTATTTTATTTAAATCAGTCTACTCTATCAAAAGTTATTAAAATTTAAAGTTTGTATGGGACTGACAGCTTACGTAGTCAGCCATGTTGAAAAAACATACAACAGTACTAGCTTAGAGTAGTAGTCATTTATTTTAACCATAAATATACACCGAAGCGAAGAGAGGTCGGGTCCACTAGTAGAGTAATAAAACAATGGTATAGAGCGCGCATATTGCACAAAATGTTCAGTTCGCTGCGTAGGTAGATATTGGTATGGACAGATAGAGATGTACCAATAACGTACCTATCGGCAACGAGGTTTCAGTAAGTTATACTTATAAATAAATAAATATCTTTGTAATGTACTTTTTACGTTAACGTTACAATACTAGCTAACTTACACCAGTCAACCACGACTTCAAACGCTTGCCGGGGAACATATTTTAGCAAGAAACGGGACGATGAAGTTATTCTAATTTTATAGAATTGGTGGACATTACGTAGTATTTATTCTCTAACCTCTAAAACTCATGTTAAATGTAACTCATAATAAATGTAAGATCTTGTCTCCGTCGTTTTCCTTTTCAATTTTTCAAATGAAAATTATCCTTGAAGCAGACCCAAGACCCTTTTCATTTCCTGATTATGATCGCTTTTGACATTCATCTTGCTTTGTTTGTTTACTTACTCATTACTTTTACCGTCCCTGTCTCAATTAGTTTTTCTCCAGTTCACCGTAATGGGATAACAATTAAAATAAAGGTGACCTTTCCGTTTATTTTCGTTTCATCAGTGTTTAATCTTCATTTTAACTTAACGATTATATTTTTTAAATAATCATATGCCTACCTTCTTAAATTTTGTTTTAACCAAAGACTGACGTTACATTAATTCTGTGTGCCCCCATTTATTCTATTTTATTCTTTCTGGGTTTTTAAATTGTTCACATTCATATTTAGATAACTATTGAACTCAGTAACTGAGGGCTTGTTAATTCTAGTTTTATGTAAAATCCATAATGATAATTAAATTGTTAGCTTCCAGCATAACATCATCATCAACTTTATAATCATACGGTCCTATACTTTCATCATCATACTAAATGTCTTCACAATTGTCATTAGGGACGGTGTTCAAGATGGCTTAGACAATTGTCTGAACCTGCCTAACAGCGATCAGCAAGACGTTGATAACGATGGGAAGGGCGATGCTTGTGATGACGATATTGATGGAGACGGCATCCCCAACTTAGCTGATAACTGTCCTCTAGTACACAATCCTGATCAGGCTGACTCTAACGGTAAGAATCTTTGACAAAATACACAGTCTCAAACTTATATCTTTGCTTTAGGGCCTCTTTGTTGAAAGAGACATTGATACACATAAAATTAATATAATAGATACCAGTTATGTATCAAATATTTATGTACCTCACATGTTATTGGAAATTGAATTTGAGGGCTCCTTTGTGACAGATATGGTCGCTATAATGCAGCTACAGATTTAAATAACTTTAGATTTTTTTTCTCACGAATATGGTCACATACGAGTAAGGACGACTAGAATGTCGTTTATAGAAAGCTTATATTTTTGCAGTGAATTTGATGAATTGTATTAATTTATTTGCAGGTGATGATATAGGTGATGCATGTGACAATGATAACGACGGTGACAAAGTGCTTAACCATTTGGATAACTGTCCAAATAACTCAAAGATATTTAGAACTGACTTCAGGTAACATTTTTTACTAAATTTAGTTCCAAAGGTAGACAAACAGAAAAGTAATAATGAAAGGATCTTCAAATATTTCTTTTGTCATAAATGATTTTATTTTCAGAAATTATATGACAGTTCGTTTGGATCCTGAAGGGGAATCCCAACAGGATCCTAACTGGGAGATAGCTAATGAAGGCGCTGAGATCTTACAAACCCTGAACTCGGACCCTGGACTAGCTGTAGGATTCGATAGCTTTGGAGGAGTCGATTTTGAAGGAACGTTGTTCGTGGACTCGCAAATCGATGACGATTATGTTGGATTCATTTTTGGGTAAGTTAATCACAAGGTTCAATATTAAAATGTAGGACTTTAATTCGAGTTGTTATAAACTTTAATTTATATGATCCACCGCTAGCTATAGCATTAGCTAGTTCATGCAGTAAAGGAATTCATATGAATACATACTTTTTCTTTAGAATACATATAACAGTTTGTTTTCTGATCAACTTTTCCTTTACCTATTAAACCACACCTAAATAACTTGTAGTCCAAATTATTCTGGTGTAAATCTTCCATAAAACTTCAAAATCTCCAAACCTAATATTCTATTTACGGAGTCTTCTCTTTCCCCAGCTACCAGAGCAACAAGAGGTTCTACGTGGTGATGTGGAAGAAGAACACGCAGACGTACTGGCAGACGACGCCATTCAGAGCGGTGGCGGAGCCCGGCGTGCAGCTCAAGCTGGTCAACTCCAACTCCGGCCCGGGGAAGACGCTGCGGAACTCGCTCTGGAACACCGAGTCCACGCCCGACCAGGTCAGGATACTATGGTCTTTGTAGGGTTAAGGTAAAACTTAAAGTCTTAAATTTAGGAGAAGAATGTTGAAGAGAGTTGGCGTAGTTTCTATGGATGTATATAGGATTCGACTTTCAGTAACCTTTTTGTAAGTAATGACTTAATATAGGAAGACTAACTTAATAAAACTCATGTATGTATTTGTGATAGCATACGATAATGTTTAATAAATACATTTAATTTAGAAAAATGTCGAAACCCACACGATGTAATGTTGATATTGAATTTCCAAAAATGATCAACCTCTTCTGTTTTCTTGTCAACTTCACGTCTTATAGTAACTTCTTTTGCCCTTAATTCCCAGCCATGTAAAACGAAACTTAAGACACCAGAAAGCTTAGCAACTGTCCTTTCCAGGTGACCCTTCTCTGGAAAGACCCTCGTAACGTGGGCTGGAGGGAGAAGACCGCCTACCGCTGGAGTCTACTCCATAGACCAAAGATCGGTCTCATCCGTCTCAAGATCTATGAGAACAATAGACTGGTGGCGGACTCCGGGAATGTCTATGACTTTACTCTGAAGGGCGGTCGCTTGGGCGTCTTCTGTTTCTCCCAGGAAATGATCATTTGGTCCAACTTGGTGTACAGGTGTAATGGTAAGTAGTAAATTAAATTTAGTTAGGTTAGTTAGGAAATCTAGTCAGGCCAGAAGGAAGTTGAATAACTCATGAATAACTCATAAAAGATAATATTATGTAGGAGATTTTGAATAGAAAAACTATTAATCATTTGTGATAAAATATACACCTGCCTGCTCATAATTGGAGGGTATTTTAAAAAATTACCAATGTCATCTCATATTTCCTTCCCATATTTTTTGTACCCATTTATCATTTATTTTGTTCTTTACAGATAAAATTCCATCAAACATCGTGGCGGAACTGCCGGCGAGATTTCAAAAGAAATTGGAAATAGATCACGACTTCATTTATAACTAGTGAATATTATATCGGTGGCCTCTGTGCTTTCAATTAAACGATTAAATTCTACAAATTCTGCGACACACTGGGCGTTTTTATAATTGGCAATGATTTTTTCTTTCTAAACTTCCTTAATTCCAGTAATGTGTTCATAACCCGTAATTTGAGGTGAATCGATCAGTGACGAGTGAATCTAAGTGACGTAGACTAACATCTTTTTTTATTTAAGTTTAAGTAATAAAATTAATTTTATACCTCAGTTGAATTTTCATTTGGCATCCTTTGCAGTATGTTTTTTTATTCTTTAAGGGAATTTAGGCAATTATTTAAGTGCAAATATTGTTAATGAATATTCTAGAAGAACCTTCTTCAAAACCTCCATCACACGAAACATACATGAAACCATTATTTTTCATTACCATTACCATATTACAATGAAATATGCCTCCTAACATTGTACACTACACCTACCAGGGCATCATAAAATTACAAGAGAGTTCGCAATCATTTTGCTTGAACTGCCATTTTGCTGACAATACCTCCTACATCATTATGCTGTCCTGCCATTTTGCTGACAATACCTCCTACATCATTATGCTGTCCTGGTAGACTAGAAGTACTCGTAGGTACCAGGGCATCATAAAATTAACAGAGAGTTAAAAATCATTTTGCTTGAACTGCCATTTTGCTGACACTACCTCCTACATCATTATGTTGTCCTAGTAGACTAGAAGTATTCGTAGGTACCAGGGCATCATAAAATTACAAGAAAGTTAACAATCATTTTGGTTGAACTGCCATTTTGCTGACAATACCTACCTCCTACATTATTATGCTGTCCTAGTAGACTAGAAGTAGGTACCAGGACATCATAAAATTACAAGAGAGTTAACAATCATTTTGCTTGAACTGCAATTTTGCTGACAATACCTCCTACTTCATTATGCTGTCCTGGTAAAGAAAGACTTAAATCGAAATCTGATCATTAATTGACTGTTACCGGGAAAGAAGTTTGCTTTGTCCACTACTTGTGTATAATTGAAAGGTATGAAATTATTGTTAAAATTTACAGAAAACAAGATATTATGTGAAAGGTAATGAATTATATGGATGGATGGAAGGATGACGGAACTATTAATATTGTCCAGTATTTAGTAAGGTACTTACTTAAAATGTTTTAATGTTAATGTCTATTCAGAATATTTCTTTTTATTTACCCCAAGACATTAAAAACATGTCCTGCCTGATAGTGTATAGCAGGCCTTTAGCGCCAATGAAAGTAATTTATCCGGTAGAACGGCTCGCAAGGGGCCTTTTTACTTTAAATGTCCATTGTTTATGGGTTTACCATCGACGTATAACTTAACCTCTCTTTATAACAACGTGGAGAATAATCTAGAAACTGTAGAGCCCGTTCTATTTGTCTGGTCGTGAGAGCTTTTACTTAAAGGATCGTCTCCTTTAGTGCTATTTTTGCACCTTCAAAGGGCAACGTATTGACGTGCTCTGGAAATATCTCAAAGAGATGCTTATGCATTCCCCTTGTCGTTGTGACGACTTAAATTTGCCAAAGATGGATAACACATGTTTGTCACATTTGCAGTGAGCATTGAAATGTGTCACTAAAGCTGTAAGAATAGGAAATGAGATCTAAAATAAATAAATGGTAACATTCGTTTGTTAATGCGAAATTAACACGCTCGTAAAATATTACGTGCTTTTCATATTTATTTTATGATTGAGGTCATGTTATTAAAATATGACAATAGTATACCTACCTACCTACATTTTAACGTTTGTTTTTATGGTTAGTGATGATGATGATGATTTGGAAAGCATAAGTGGTCGTAAAAGAAAAAAATTAAATCGTCATTGTATCCTCTCCATAAATGTGTTTGGTTAAGAAATTAAAATTTTCCTGAAATCCTACAAAAGAAACGTTCAGAATAAATTTTATTTAGGCAAACATTTTCCGTATCTCCGGTTTATTCCGGAATATTCGAGCATTGTTAATAATTTAGTCCGTTTTATTGGACTGCCTTACTTACTTTACCTTAGGGTTATCAACTCGAAGTGTAGCCTGTAGTAATCGATAGTCAAATTACAAGAATTTTCAACCAACTTGAAGTCCAAACTATGTCACCTGTATGAGGCGGTTTCTGCTCAAAATACTAGATGACAAATTGAAAAGTTGCACATAAATACGTCCTTTGTTTATATAATTTTCCAGTAAATAGTATTGTATCTACAATTCATTGTGTATCTATTAGGTACCTACATGATCTCTGGATCTATCTTCAGCTCATTACATAGTAGGTATAAAATTATTATAGTACAGTAAATTAGGGTCCTATCAGTAGCTAACTTTAGGTATTCAGCTAGAAATAGACGTATTTTATACCTTTTCACTAAACTTTTACGTTCGCGACAACCCTAAGCTAGCTAGCCGTAAAGTATTTGTTGGTTTTTTACTGTTACGACACCTTTCTACTCTGTTATATAAGAATTTCTTTATTCTTTCCATCAAAATAGCCTTTTCCATTTTTACGAAATACGTGAGAGATGAGGTAGGAACCCGGCGATCAGTTATTCTACCAACACCTGTATGAAAAAGAATATTATTTTTTCAAATAAATTGTCGAGTGTTACAGGTATCAAATATGGATAGGTACTAGGTCGGACTCGGACTGGCTGGTAACAGTGGTTTATTTCTTTTAAACATTCAATTGTTTGTGATATGTCAAGAATGAAGGATTAGATTAGAGATGTACGAAATACAGCAAAATAAATGTATATTTTTAAAAGTATTTAAAAGTGGATAATTCAAGTATTTATGAAGAGAACATATTTTATTACAATCCTGGCGCATTGTAATATGAGAAATATGAGACGCATAAGCTATAAGAAACAAATGGCAAATTAATTAACAGACTACGTGAAGGTAAATTGTCCCTGTGGCCCATTTTCCATGTGCATTGGCAACATCAGAATAAATGGCCAACTGAAGAAAATCCGTATTTTCAATCTAACGTGTACTAAAATACCTTGCGCAGAAACCTGTTAAATTTCTAATACAAAAGGTATATTTTTTTCCCAAAATCAGAGACTTGTGTACATTAGGCCGGTAACAAATTGAACAATAGTCCCATAATGAAGAGTAATGTTCTCCCAGCCACTCAATTATCTACCTAAATAAAGAAAGTTCGTATAGTACGTAAAGCTTTTGTTTAGTGAGGGCGAATAGCGTCCTGTTCGTTGATAGCGGTTGTACGAGTAGTAATAAACGGAATGACTGCTTGCGGTTCTATCCGCTCAATTCCTGGATAGTGCCTTTTGTACTTCACATAGTACCTACGAGTATAGTTGAAACGGATGGGAAAGCTTGGAAACATAAGTATTTTTTAGTTTCGCCATTCAAAATGAAATAACGGAGTAAGTTCAGACTAAGCTAAAGCTTAAATTGACAAATGAAATTACTTACAGTTTATTACGATGACCATCAAGGGCGCCTAGGGTTGGAGGTATTACCTGCTCGTTTGCTATCTTAAACCATAAAAAAGTTATTTTGATATTACAAGTTACACCATTTAAGAAAAGATCGGGACTACAATGCGTAACTCAATTATTCTAACGTCTCGTTTAAACATTATCAGACATTTAAGTTACAATCTTTATGTGCTGTGATATCTATTAATAAAAACAACGAAATTATATCACAAATATATTTATTGTATTATTGTACATATGTTTACATAACACAGGCGAAGTAGAACTATCACTCTGAGATATAAAAGCATTCCACAGTAGTAGAAAAATGTGCCAAAAGATAGGTACAGGTTTTTAAAGTGATTTTGGTTTGGAACATTATAGAAATAACGAATTAGAAATCTATAAACCATGATATATGACAATTTATATAGATAGTTGACACTTTAAAAAGGAGATAGCGTAAATAATATCTGTAATATAATAATATTATGCTTATTTTCAAAAAATGGCGTGAAAATGGCGAAGCGTTCACATTGTTAAAACTGACAGCAGTTTTAGAAACTACATTAAAATAATATCAAATGAAATTATATTTTAGTCAACTATCTATTCTGTTATAAATAATAGCAACATTTATTTAAAATCCTAAAGTACTTTCATAACAGGGCTTGTCGAATAAGGTATAGTCAAGTGAAATTTAGCTGTTAAAGTGAGTACTGTAAGTTTCAATAAATCGATGTACGGTGGCAAATTTATAATTTTCTATTCAAAATTTACAATTGTTACTCAAAAATTAACTTTCGGATATAAAACAATAATGAATAGGGTAAAAGTATTAGTGCAGTTACCTACGCTCGTTATTATTTCTGTATTTCAATTCCATTATAAGGTACCTACACATTAAAAAAATCACAACTTTTCTGACAATATGCTTTCGTTGGTAAAGATAATGGGAGTTTTAGAGCTATTGAAAGAATCTTCAAATTAATGATGAAGAAACTGTACATCAGTTTCATATTGATTTTTTTGTTGTATTTTAAAAATTGCTTATAAACATAAGAAATCATTAATGGGTATAAAAGATCTAGTATAAATAAGAAAAAGTCGTTCAATAGCTCTTTATACAAGTAGTTATAACATATATTGGACAGTTTTTGCCACGTGAATTGCTTTAATAATAAAAATCGTTCTTCACAAAAAAGGAACGTTTTGTTATATTTTAAACTTAAAAATAATATAATTTATTGCATTTGCTAAGATAAATCTATTTATCAATACTAAAGTTAGTAGTAACATTTACATAATATTTTCTAATAAATATAAAGTCACTTTTCGGATATTGTAATATTGATCTACGAATATATACAAAGATGATTTTCTATTTGCAATGGTATCAGTGAAATGGTATATCGGAAGCATATTTATATTTGGTATAAATGAACACATTGTGATGAAAAATTATTATAATTCAAAGAAGCCAAGTATAAGGTTTCTCAGAAAAATTATTGACGATACTTTTCCCTAGGTTGGTTAATTTTTTATTATTCATTAATTTTTTCTATTCGTTATAATATCCCTCAGAAAAAAAAATACTAATTTGAATGTTAAAAACAAATCGTACTCATGATTTTTTTCGGTTGTAATATGAAATGAGTGTCAATTTGGATACTTTTCTATATTTTTTATGTACAAAGTACTTCTAGGCGTAGAGAAAAGTTAGATTAGTTGATGAAAATGGGAAAAAATATACTTGTGTCAGTACACATAATTATTGCATTGGTAAAAGATATTTAAGAAAGGTGAAAATGAATGCAAAAATAACTTATTATCATGCGAAAGACGGTACAAATATAGGAATTATTATTTAGTATCCGTATTTTGGAAGCATAGTACCCTAATTAACACTTAGGCTTTAGTACATATTTAAATTCTCGATACTAATTGTGTATATGGATTTGATCCAATTTTGGAACTATTAAAAAATCTGTTTGTACTTAAAATAGTGTACCACTGTATAAAAACAAGAATGTTTTTTAAGGACACTGAAAAGTTAAATGTATAAAAGCAAACCGGCTTGGGTGACTATGCCTCCTACATACAGATATATTAATCTAAATTAAAAATAATAGTATGTTGCATAGGTATTAACACTAAACATATTTGGAAATATCTTTTAAAACAATATACTTCAGATAGCTTTCTAAAAAATCTACACAGTTCATCATATCGCACGATTCGTACGTATCTGTACAAATTATTAAAAAACACTTAAAACTATTATTGGTCGAAGAAAATTACTAAATGATTATGTTTCCAACAATTGCACTATAACAACTGTACACTGATATGTAAAGGAAGATATAATCTTATTTTGCTATCAAAATATAATTAGTACACTCCATTACTGTAAAATATGTTTTCAACCAGGATAGAGTAGGTATTGTACACTGTTTATAAGAACAGGAAAAAAATTATTCATCCAGGAAAAAAACTACTTTTGTTTTCTTGTTTATACAAGAATACCTAAGTACATTAAATAAATTTTAAATAAAAGTTTATCCTTTAAATATTAAACAAAGTGCGTAAAATAATAATTAATTATTTTTCCAAAATATTTTTAAAATGTTTTTATTCAATTGGCTTTAAGTACTTTCAGTCTGTGACTACCTACTAACGTGGCTGGAGTTTAAAAAAAAGTTAAAATGTTAAGTACTAAACCTACTTGACTCATTATTTTTCAAAAAGCACTATTTCACTAATTCACTAACAATTCCATTCTGCTTTAAAAAATAAATTGATTTTTATAAAAACTTTATTTTACTTTTAAAATTGGTTTTATGTTAATTATTATTAATTAAATTATGAGATGAGTTGAACATCAGTCAATTTAGGAGGCTTAATGTATTCTAAAGCATTAATTACTTGCCTATTTATTATCAAGTCAATAACATCGCATGAAAGAATGAGTAAACAGTTTGGAATAGGTATAAAAATTAACTGAACTTATTCATATAATGTACTATTATATTTTATAGAAGCGCATGTCTTGTGCTGTCAATCTATTGTTAGTCAACGCCACACAAGAAAAAATTGGCTTAAAGGACTCTGGCTGGAAGGAACAGGCCAAAAACCATAATAAAAAAAATCTATGGTGATTTTTGTTATTTAATTTACAACTCGATTTCTATTTTACTCAATACTTATAAAGGGTGTTGGCGTGCACGAGCGAAATCTAACGCATAGCAACGTCAATATGTCGTCTATGCTTATAGTCTTACGTTGGTTCAAAACAATATCGAAAAGCGATCCATAATAGATGCTCAGATGTGCGGTTGTTGTAGCGAAATGCATTTCGGTACCGCGCTTGGCCACATGTCACCGAGACTGGTTACTAGTTATACATATGACTCAAGTAATACTTACCTGCGACGCTTTTATAATTGGCAATCTTTTAGCAACATATTTGCAAACATTTTTGACATATTCGCTTGGTAAGGGTAAGCATAAAATAAACCGTACTATCTATTAACAATTACGTAAACTGTATTATAATTTCCTTTTCTCATAGAAGCGCTACTCAAAGTAGACGTTAATATTATGCTTTTAAAATGTAATTTACAAAGCTTGAAACGACGCGTAATAAAAAATAATCGTTTACAAATTCCATTTAACACAAATGTAAAAAGGCACAACGGAAATTGATTGAAAAGTATCGCAGAGAAAAGCGGTAACGGATAATAATTCAATTTGCTGATGACAATAAAATTGCTTCAGCAATTCTGCTCACAATTTCATTCGTAACAAAAGAATTGAACTCTTCGTTTAATCCTTAGAGAAATATTTAAGGTTCTGGAAAAAAATAATAATGATAAGACTCCGAAAATGTTGACAAAAAAGGTTAGTACCTAGAACTCGGTGGATAATAATGAAGTTCAAAAAGTTTATGAAGATTCGGTATTTAATTTTCAAGTTCGGCTTGTTTAAAAATAAAAAACAAAGTTAAAGACATATCAAATTGTCTATTTCACGTATTCGGCTGTAATAAGCTGTAATCACTACATCAAATAACAGATAATATTTTTTTTTATATCATGTGGGTATTAAGAAAGTAGTTATGAAATATTGTAGCTATCGCGTCAAATCAAACCAAATAACATACCTCAAACCCACACGGAAGACGGTAAGCATTCCTCGTAATATTCAAATAGTAATATCAGTGAAGTGCAGTAAATAGACTAGCTGACGACTGGTCAGGGAAGGGCTGAAGCAATAATTCAGTTTCAGCGTTGACATAAGTGGCTTTCTGAACTTGCTTATTGAATTCTCGCTCTGTCGCCGGCGTTGGGTTTACTTCAATTTGAAACGAGTACCTTCGTCCATTCAAACGTAAAAGCGATGCTTTTAATATATTTGACGGGGTTCAACTATGTTACAAAAGGTAGATAGTATTTTATAGTTACTCTATTGAAATTATGTAGATATTTGGAGGGTAGTATGTGGAAAAAGAAAACATAATGCACTTATTGTAATATTCCATTTTAATCGCGCAATCAAAAAACTTATCTTTTTTGATGCTTGTGAAAGATAAGAAATTTGTTTTTCTATCTGTCTGTTCGGATATTTTCAAATTGTTCCGTCTATTATTGTAATTCTTCCATATTTTTTTTTAAGTACAGATTACAAAAAAGTACAGGTTAAAAATGCTATGTCGATAAAAGAGTAGTCTATTCCGTTACGTAGGTACTCTTCCGTTACATTAAAATATAAATCTCCCGCCGGAAATAACGTCATACATCACGGTGATATACACGCGCACCATATTTTATAGACCATTATATTGAAAAATGAACAAAAGAATTATTCAATTTATTATATAAAGTAGATGTAAGTCGAAATTTAAAAATTTTAAAAGCGTTTCCTTCCAATTATGTTTTATAATGTGCCTTAAAAATGAGTATCAAGTTTATAGTACCTACAATTCAATTGATTTCATAAGAAATTTTATGTAATTAAAAAGTAAACATCCATTGCACCGACTGACTTATTTTACAACTTTTCTGCGATGTAGTTCCCGAAGCGCTGTTTTATTTCCGGGAACACAATTCACTCCGGGGCCCGCAGTTACGAGTACGATTTACTTTAAATATTTATGCTGTAGAAAAAGCTGTGGAGAATTTTTTCTAGAAAAGATTGCTTCCAATGACGAAAGGATGTTTTTTTTTAACGCTAACACACTCATACCCCCGCAGTAGGATTCCCTGTGTCGCGGGTCGCATGGATAACACAAATAACACATCACTAACACCCATGACCCGAGAACAAACATTTATCTGTCACATGAATATCTGCCCCGGCCGGGAATCGTACCCGGGACCCCTCGCTTCGCAGGCAGGGTCACTACCAAATAGGCTACGGGGTCGTCATGTTCCAATATTTGAGTAAAGTATTACAAGAAAACCATGATTTACTCGTATTAGATTGCATAATGTTGCTTTATGTTAACGTAAATGGAGATTTTTATTAAAAGGTCAATAGATAAAAAAAATGATATTATACTATAATAGATATGTAAACGTCGAAATTAGTTTTGGATTTCATTCCCTAACCAAAATGAATAATTATTACAATTCTATAAAATAAAACACCGAATATACCTACAGAAATAAAAAATATTGCAAATTAATCTTACTGTTTTGGTGAAAATATTTAATAATTATTTCCCGTTGACTATTTTTAATCATTGCAACGCTGTAGTTCATTGTTGATTGAATAAACATTTATAGCATTAGACTTCAATTTATGTACAATTGCGTTGTTTTGGCGCCAAAATATCTGTCACATGCATACATTTCCGCGCGTCGAACACCAACTCGATTGACTGAATTGACTCAATAACCAGTCTAACGACAACGTCTCGTCGTTTTCCGTCCAATTTCATGAAATATTAGACTGTCCTTTCGTTAACAGCACATTAATACGAAAATAAAAACCAATGAGACAAAAGAAATGGATTTTATTTGATTAAAATTTTGAAATTGTGTAGACTGTAGTACTTTTTTTAAATTTGTATCCTTTTAAAAATAAAAAATAAACGGATCGTCAGTTGATTCATAAAATTGGACATGGGATAGGCAGGAGACCATATTTTTTTTTTTATCTGCGACTCCTACAACAAACTAAAAAAAATATAATTTCTTTGCGTTTACGACCATATTTTGGTTTTAACGATTGCGATTTTTAGACACACGATTGTAATTTTCCTTTTCGTTTAAATTTTTTAAGTTCTACTGTTAAGAAATATCCGTGATAGTCAAATGTTTAAGTACAGGCGAAGTCTTTTATATAAAACTTATGTTACAGTAGTGAGATAAAAGTTAACTTTAAAGAATTTTCGTAACACTTTACAAATTCTGTACACAGTATGATAACAAGTGTTTTTACACTTTATTTCATATAAAACACTATCTTATATATTTATTGCTTCACTACAATGCAGCAACAGTGGTTGCCATCACATATTCTTTGGTTGCCTCTCAGGGTGCTTCTCACTTATACGTACTTGATTCCCGTTGCGGTTGGTTCTTCTTTGGGTTACCTGGTGGAGAATATAGTTATTAGTGGCTTACAAGTTTACTAATATGTCTTGAGGCCCTAATATTTCATCCCATATAGAGTTGAGGTATAATCTGTTATTGTTTAAAACCTGTGAACACGCTTATACATAAGGTTGTTTTTTTTCGACTGCGCAAATAGGGTAATATTTTTCGAGTGTATGTATGTTTGTATATCCTTGCTTTTAAACGGCTTAATGGATTTTCACATGTGGTGAGTCATTGGATTCATTTTCATTGCGAAACTGACATTGACTATCTTTTTTTAAATCCCTTCCACTATGTAATTTTTAGGTTTTTTCTATCAATTTTATTACTAATCGCTTTTTACAGTATAACAGGGCACCGCGGCGCACTTTGCGAACCTCTGTTATTTCCTTTCTCAATATCTCAGTAATCTGCTCAATAATAATGTAATCCTTATGTCAAATGTATAGCAAATGTAATGGTCCGAGGATTATTGCAAATAGCGGATAATCCGCTCTCAAAGCAGGGATTTGCGACCATTACACGCTTATAAAACATTACACGGAAAAAGTAAGTTTTTAGTTAAGAAACAGATTTATTATTGATTTTAATTTGAAGTACACAGGTTAATATTAACAGTTAAATCTACGTCACTACAATCTAATTACAAATAGGCCCAATTTCCAAAGACATTTCAAATTTTATTTCCATTACATGCAAACAATCCCATTCCTAGTCAATGTCTACGACAAAAACCACAATTTTAAGCTGAAAACTTTCCCTGTAGCTCATTTTAAAATTTTAAATATTAACATCTCAAGCGTATTACCATAAAACTTGAAGATACCAAAACGTACAAAGTACGTACCTACTCTTGACTACATGAGCCTTGTAAAGTAAATTCTCACGTTTCATTATTTACACATCAGCTCTCGTCGTGTACTCCGCATTGCAGATACAACACTCACACTAGCATTGCACCGCACACATACACAACACGTTGCATCTATGAGATACCTACACTATTATAATTACTAGGCAAGGATTAAATTGCTGTACGGTAAAGCCATTGACATGCAAGGTAAGTAAGTACTGAAAGGGACAAATATACAAATAATAGCCATTGTATTGCGTCTACGTATTTTAAACACTAAAAACAATTGTCAATTTGCAACCCTTGTGGGGATGGGACATTTTTTGCGCGTCGCTAGTGATGTGTACTTTGACTATAAATCCGCTTATTAAATTTTTTTAATTAATAATACGGTGTAATAAATTTACACCCTGTATCCATTATAGGTACTAATCAAGGTTGTTTAGAATAAATAAACTAATTCGCAGTCAAGTTAAGGAAAAGAAGGTGGATAAAGAAAAGGACCTTATACCTACAGTAATTATTAATTAGCTACGGATCTACTGTGAGTGACGTGATTTATGTAGGTATTTTTTTGTATTTATATTATAAATACGTAGTAACTCTGTTTGTTTGTTACTTTTTTACGCTTAAATTACTGGACGGATTTATTTGTAATTTAGGGTAGACCTAATCTAGGAGCAGGAAATAGGGTAGATTTTAACTAGCTACACAGATTTTAGATATTCTGATTAAATAAACCCCTGAAATAATTCGGACGTTTGTGTTTGAGCGCCTGATGGATTAATAATACGATGCGTATCTATTTTTTGACATACAATTCCCGAAGCAAAGCGAGGGCGGGTGGCTAATTTCTAAATTAACACAAAGCATATTAGCCTATCATCCGCACATTTATCGGCCTTTGGCGTCGATTGCCGGAAATAACCCTGAACTAATCGTCGAAATCCTGACCGGGCCTAACCCTTCTTAATCCTTCTATCAAATTGCATCCCCTTTAGCTTATCAGAAGGCATAGACCATGATATAAGAGTCCTATTAATTTTACAGTGAAAGGAATCAAAAGGGATTTGTCAAAAGGTTATTTAATTTTACGTTTAATTACGCAACACATTGCTCTTAGTTAATTTTCCTAGTAATTTTTTTCTGACGTCATGTTTGTCTTTTAGTATTTTATCGACGCTTTGTAATAATAACTACAATATTTGAAAAAACACCCCGAGAGTGATATAATACTCTTCTTTTTGCGTGCATAATACCAAACATTTCTATTCACATTACTCCGAGTCTATTATTAACGCACATAGAAGTCCTAAGAGCCCTAGCAGACGACGCGCGTATCAGGTACTCGCGTTTTTTGCGCCGTAGATGCCGATTTTTGCGTTTTCACAGATTCGAACGCCCCCGCACCCCGTGTGCTTAGGTTACAAAGTTGCGTTCAAATCTCGTTAGAAGCGCGTATACGTGCGTTACCAGCGCGTCGTCTGCGCGTAAAAAATACGCCGTGTGCTAGGGCTCTAAAAGAAAAAAACAATAATGAGCTAAAAGAACGTTTGGATTGGGAGATTATTTTCCTACAGTACCTACTGAAATAATCGTAGAAATGTCCTGTGCAAACGTAATTACTCGATCCGATATTTGTCCCAACCAAAAACGTGATATTAAATTATTCGTGCTCAGTTCCAGCGAATAAATTTGTCCCAATGACAAGCTCAAAGCATTCTTGTTTGCCAAAGCGGAAAATGTCCGAAAATTTCTATCATTAGGAGTCTTTGGGGAATAAATTTAGCATTAAACAACGTTTTAAGATTAATCTCGTAGCGTCAAAGAAACTACGCTGAAATTATTTTTATTGTTTACATTTAAAATGTGAGGAGATTTAACGTTGCGTCCGAGTCAATTCCCATGTTTGGGTGGATCTTAAGAGCGTCCCATAATTACGTGTGGCGTTTTGGCGATTTTTCAACCTTCCAAATCTCTTCTGGTGAGATGTCGTAAAATTTGCCTCACACACATCTCTATATTGCAATCTTACGTAACATTTTTGAAAATGCGTGTATCTAGTGCATGTAAATGTTTAGTAAAAAAAACAAAATTTGAATTACAAACGTCTTTCGAATTACCAATGATCAGTCGTTCTAGTTACTTCCAGCCTATGGTGGGTTGCCCACTATCATTGTCGTTTGCTGTGTCAGTGGTTCCAGTTACTTCTAGACCATGATGGGTATAGCCATCATCACAGTATGCAGTATCAGAGTCAAGGTGATCAGTGGTTCCAGTTACTTTTAGACCATGGTGAGTATAGCCATTATCAGTGTCGTGTGCAGTATCATTGTCGTCTGCTGTATCAGTGTGAAGTGTAGCAGCAGTTACCTCTAGCACATGGTCTCCGGTCGTGCGGGCGCGGGCGGCTGCGGCTGCGGCG
>LGAG01005366.1:9465-19566 GCA_001278395.1 Lerema accius
TCCTAGAAGGTTCTGGAAAGGCTCCAGGGAACAGTCTATCATCCTGACAATAAATAAAACACAACTATACTACTTTAAACTTTAGATCAGGAAATGAAGGGTTAACAATCGACAGTCGGAAGTATAATTTGTAGGCACAGACCAAAAAATATAAAGACGCAGTCTACGGAACAAAGTAGCGTAGTAGGGAAAAACATAACGTTAATAACAAATGATAAAGTTCCTCGGTACATTTTACGGCAGTATCGTAAAATAAAAGAAAAAAATTGACCTCACTTTTTTGTTCCGAAGTCTCAGTCTATATATTTTTCGTCTGTGTTTGTAGGGTATAATGATTGATGATGATAGTGACTGATGATTCGTGTCTATTGTAAAAGTGACATAAGGCTATACTTTTTTACATTTCCTCCCTCCCCCCAGTTTTTAGCAATGGGGTTTTTGTACAGGTTATATAGTTCAAAAGTTCTAAAATAATCCATGTGTCAATTAGAATATACGAAGTATTATTTTTACATTTAATCACGACTCTTTGTGTAAAAATGACACGAAAAACTCCCTACGGAAAATGAAAACCCCAACAAAAGAGGATATTAAGTTGATATTGGAATTCTTTTATGATGTTTGTAAATAACTTTCTGGGTTTGTTTCACAGACCCATTAAATAAATAGACAGAGCGGTCGTATGCAATTGCGACTAAATATGTGACGCACAAAAATTTGTCACTCGCTCGCCGTATACTACCTAGCGGCCGGCTTTATAAAAGTTCGAGAGGCTTCATATTTACGTTTTACTTTTCGTCTGGATGGCTCTGTCTATTTTTTTTATAGGTCTATGGTTTGTTGCGAGGAAAGTAATTCCTACAGTATCCTTAAAAATTGAAAATGATGACTCCGATGAAAGGGACTGGGGGCTACCTTCTATAATGTGGCCCGCCCTCGCCTCGCTTCAAAAATAACTGTTAGGCTTACAAATCATATCCGAAACACAATATTGTGTGGAAATTAAACGGCGTGAACACGACTGAAAAATTGTATAACATTTTTGTTGCAGCTATGATTTTATAAATTGGTTTTTATAAATTGAAAGTTGATCTTATTTTTTTCGATCGAACGAATGTACGTACTCGTATGTGTGAATAAATGAATGAATGGTTGAATGATTTATCAAATGAATAAATGTTTAAAAACTTTTTTGTGATAATGTAATCGAGACTGCATAATTATTTTGTTTAAGTAACATTTTATTACTTAAATTTAATTCAACCTTTAGGTTAATTCCATATCATCTTATCTATTAACCCTATTAAGACTATTAGACATCCCATTGTGATATTATTAGCTCCATAATTGACACTAGCCATATTGCACTTGAATGCAATTCAATTGTATTTGGATTAGATAATTATAATTATTCATAATACCTACACCCAAATGGTAATTGCCTTTGATCTTTGATAGTGTTATCTGTAATTAAGTTGTAAGATATGTTGATTAGTAAGCTCGGGTATAAGTTAACGAGGTCTTAGGTTCGATTCCTTTTCTTGGTTGTGTGCGGCAGGTAGAGGACCTAATGTTTTTTGAGCGTATGTATTATTGTATACATACTAGACGATACCCGCGGCTTTGCCTGCGGTAGAGTAGAATTCATCCTAAGGGAACCTATAAACAGGATAAAATCTATCCTATGTCCTATCCATGGATCCAAACTATGTGTGTGCCAAGTTTCAGCTTAATCCGTTCAACGGTTAGAGCGTGAAGGACCCACAAACATCCAAATATTCAAACATCCTTACAAACTTTCACATTTATATAATATTAGTAGGATAGGATATGCAAACTTCTTTGGCATACTCATAAGCCCAAACGGTTTTGTAAATCCTTAAATATCGGTAACGATAAGTACACATCGATATTTCGATATTTATCGGTTTTACGATAAATCTTTTTGTCTCTAATCTATGACTATTAATTATTTTCTAAGATAGTTAAACTTTTTAAAAGTCTGAACAGTTATTTACTATTCGTCAATATTGAATGTACCTAATGTGTTGAACCTTATTTAAGTAGGTACTAAGTACCATAGACTAAACTTCCTAAAATACAAACATAAACTTTAGTTTCCTTGCTATTGATGTTTTAAAACTGTAAGCCAATCTGTTATTGCTTTATTGCTGCAAACGGCAGTTCAAGTGAACTTCAATCGAGAACTTTGTGTTTGTGTGTGTTCTTGTGTGAGGTGATCAATTTTAAAACGCTTTGAAACAAGGAACGGTTATTCTAGGTTTTGAACTTATACTTCACATTTTAACAAGGAAAGAAAATATGTCGGAATTCAACTTGTAGCATTAGTTAGGTGACATAGTAATAAACTTTGGAGTTAGTGTTACATTTGATTATTTCTTGCTTTTAGATATACTTAATTAATTATTATTTCTTAAGTCATGTATTTCCTCTTTAAACATTGATTACTTTAATTGATTATCTCTGGTTTAGTTAAATTTAGTATTAATAAGCAGAATAAGCAGGGAGTAAACTCTAATTTGCTCTTTGAATTAAAGTAAATTAAAAGATTAGTTAGTCGAGCGTAAATTCATCGTGTATTATTTTAATTAATAAGGCAGATTTCTGTTAATTAACATTATTAATTATCTCTAAGTAGATATCTACTTTACTGTCTATCCATTAAGTTAATTAGGGCTCCTATAACCTTCTTACCCTAAATAAATGTTTTTTCTCTCTTTCTAATTGAATGTAATGTCCTATTCTCCGGTTTAGGTACTAAGTAGGGTCGTTGTTTCATTGTATATTGTTCTTTTCCTATTAAGTTTTATACTTACTTCTAACTAGGTACCGTCATGTTCGTGCGATGCGGTCCGAGATTAGATTCTACTAACCTACATATTTTAGCAACTTAGATGAATGGTTAATTAATGGTTTGTTACAAAATTCTTTCAAAGTTTTTAAAAGAGATTCGAATCCAGATCTAGACTTAAAATCAATTATAAACAGTATACTGTATAAAACCACCTTGCAACAAGCTTGAAAGAACTAGTTAAAAGTTGAAATATACTTGTAAACTTATCGAAGCGAGGTCGCAACTCACAAGTTGAATCGCAGTAATCAATTTAACTGGGATCGTGTAAGGTGCTGGGAACTGTTGATCGATGACGTTATTATCGATTTTCACAATTCAATTTCTTTTTAAACGTCTAGCGTGTGTTGCCAGTGGCATTGGTTCGATTGTATGTGATTTTAGCTAATCTGTATTTTTATTTTTTTTAATAACATAAATGGATTTCTAAATTGAAATATATTTATGTAATTATTAACAATAACAATGTAAGTAAACTGCACATCAAATTATATGAATTGATATTTAAAGTACTTAAGTAGTTTGTAATTAATGAATGCTATTACCTTATTAATTTCATTGTTTATGTAACTTTCAAATTCATTAGTTTATTGAAAACCTAACTACTTTTCTACCATCTACAGTCCAATGAATAGAGGTTCGGTTAAAAATGACTCAACTTTATGAAATCTAGTTGATAAGGAGTTTGTAATTACAATTATGTAATTATAACTGCAAAATTGTATACAATTAAATATTATAATATTGGACAGATGTAATGTCATAAACCAAAGTCATAACCAAATAAAAACTTGTAACTTTGAAAAGACTTAATAAATTACCTGTGAACTCTGTGACGCTTAATTTAATTAATCAATCTCTAATTGATTAAGAAATTAATTTAAAACCAATTACCTATGTACAAGATTCCATTACAGGGACAAAATATTATTAAATTTGAGTACATTTGAATGTAATAAACAGGTTATAATTATCTTAAATTTGGCGCGAAATATTAACTTTAGCGTGCCCCACGCAAGAAGGAGGTGTGGTAATCGTTACATAAACTACGATAAAATTACTACTGTTTCAAATGGCGTGTTTTTGTAGTTATTTCCACGATTATTAAGTCATTTCATATCTCAAACACCATAATCAAATAATAGTGATTAATAGTCTGTGTCGCGACGTTACGCGTCACGTCACGTCACGCCGCGTGTGAGTGACGAGCTGTCGTTTTATACTAATGAGATTTGACCCCTAATTATATGTTAATCTATGTTATGTGTCATAGAAGAATACAGAAAAACTGTAGAGTCGTTTTCAACTGTTGACCATATTTGTTTTAATTCTTCTTTGTTTGTTATAATTGATATTTTTACAGATATAGCGTTAATTACACAGCCGATTTTAAAGCACTACATCTACTAAACCATAGCGTATTATGTCAATCATTAGATTAAAGCCTCGTCTATACTTGGCTTAAAGAAAATAAACTTACTTAAACATGTCTTCTACTTTCTCCATGGTATCATTTATTAGTTTTGTCTGTTGTTCTTCTTTCCTTCTTAATCGTTCTGTATGTTCTATCTGCTTCTGTAGATTATCATTAAGTTTCTGTAAAGTTTCTTTCTCTTTTTGTTCCTTCATATCATTATTATCTCTGCGATCTTCTGTGAAAATGAAATAATAAAACCACTTCAGTAGCATATTTTTGAACCCTAAACCCAGTGTATCCTTCTAAAATTAACTGACAATATTATTATGGATTGCATTATTGAGAAACCAAAATAACAGCCAGTAGTATTAAGGCACTGGAAAATTACTTAAATATTATCTATACTATATTTACTAAGCTGAAGAGTTTGTTTGTTTGAACGTGCTAATCTCAGGAACTACTGGACCGATTTGAAAAAATCTTTTAGTGTAAGATAGTCGATTTATCGAGGAAGCCTATAGGCTATATAACATCACGCTATGATGAATAGGAGAGGATCAGCAAAAAAAAATATTCCAGGAACGGGAAAATTACGCGGGCGGAGCCGCCGGCGACTTCTTGTCTCTTATAAAAGAAATGCAAGTTATAGAGTAGGTACATACTTTATTAATTTCAGGAAGTTCGCAATTTAACAATGGAGTCTAGTGTCATCCTTGTTGGCTAATATCCAAAAGACGTTCAAAAGATGTTGTGTAATTATGACTTGGATGTAACTCACAGTATAATGGTACGAACGAAACAAGCTGTAAGACATGGCATAATTCTATAATGTACTGGTTCGAAAGTACCACCATTATCGAGTAAATAACTAATGTTTTAAATATTAATAGTCAAAGCAATACTATTTATTTCTTTTGAGGAACTAACAGTTCTTAATATTGACGGATTTATAAAAGACAAATATAGTTTTAAAGCCTATGAAAGCTAAGGTCGGCCAGGGATAAAATAGTTGGAGAAAATGTCCTGGTTTTTAAAACTTTTAATTCAATTAATAAAAACTTTAAGTACGATCAATTACTCCAATTTGAAAACACTTGTAAAATTTGTTAATGCATTAGTAAACAAAAATTGTGTGTACGTTAGCTGATTAATTGTTTTTTTTAAAGCAACACTCAATTTAACAGAATAATAGGAAGGAATTCTTAAAAGCATTGTAAAATATTTTTATGTTTGTTCTTCGAGATGATAACATCAAAGGATAACACCAAAAAGGCTTGGAAAAGGTAAAGAGTGTCCTCTTAAAAGCCTCTTTAATTACTCCAGTCATTTCCGGAAGTGTCCAATTTTTACCAAATCGAGTGTCATCTTAGTTGGAAAATGGCCAGGAGATCGTTAAGAATTTCAATCCTCTCGGCGGCTTTACGAGTTAGACACATCGTTATTTTGTTAATAACTTTAAGGTGTCAAGATGATTTGTCTAAGCTGTTTAAGAGACTTTTGGTTTATAAAAGTACTTCTGAAATATGATTTTAATTTTAGTTTCTAATCTATACTATATAAAGCTGAACAGTTTGTTTGTTCGTTTGAACGCGCTAATCTCAAGAACTACTGGACCGATTTGAAAAATTCTTTTTGTGTAAGATAGTCCATTTATCGAGGAAACCTATAGGCTATATGACATTACGCTTTAAAAAAAAAAATTAAAAAAAACGGGAAAATTACGCAGGCGGAGCCGCCGGCGACTTCTATTTATGTAATAAGTGCGATATTGTCGCTTACCTATAATTGTTTTTGTTTTTAAACCATTAATAAGGAAGTAAAGTAAAAACCGTAACAAAATATCTGGCTAGTAGTGGTTTACTGAACTGATTTTGATGAAATTTGGTATGAAGATAGAACTGAACTTGGGAAAGGACATAGGATACTTTTTATCTCGAAAAAGTTGCTAGATATAACCGAATTTCACGCGGGCGAAGTCGCGGGTGGAAAACTAGTGATCTACAATACCTATCTGTTGACGAATTTCCTTGACGTTTCTTTGTAAGACGACGTTCTCTGCGCAGTACTCAGTCAACAGCACGTAGATGGAGAAGTTGTTCTGCTCTCTTCGTTCGAAGGTTTCAATTATCTTATCTATGTCTAGTTCCTCAGTGTAATCCTGAACAAATAAATATATACTGTTCACGTATATAAAAGCAAGAATGAGTTTTTACCATGCGCAAGGCGGGCAGTGTCTTTCGACTGTATATATATGTATGTATATATACGTATGAGTTGTGTAAGTATGTCTGTACATAATGTCCACTTCTTTGGCACGCTGTACAACCTAAATGGCTGGACGGATATCTACATAATGGGGTGTCATTGTTTTTTTGTTATAATTTTTTAAATACCCTCCTAATTTTCAGCATTCGTGTTTTTTGGTTTTCTATTATTGTTTACTAGTTAATTAATAGATATAATTTGATAAACTAAATCAAGGCCCTAATAAACTAATTATTTTTGTTTACTAATCAAAATGTCTTACATTAATATCCTCTATTATTTTAGCATGCGCATCGTACATTTGCTTCTCCTTCTCTTCTTCTTTCATCTTCTGTTCTATTTCAAACTGTTCTTGCTTCTTGTTTACTCTTATCAGTCCTTTCTTGGCGAGGAAATAGTAGAGCTTCATCTCGTGGTCCAATGCTTTTTGTAGGTCTCGCATTTCCTGTGAAAGATATTCATTTATCAAAGGGTAAATATTTAGATCAATAATTCACAGATTACTCATGAAAAGAGGAACCGTTTAGCAGTGAAATTTGACAGTACCTAATTCATCCTTGGATGGATGGATTTAATGAATGACAAGATGTCTTTTATCCGACTTGCATGTGTGGCGAAACAGTGTATCAGTGCAGTGTGGTTGTGTAGGTTTGGTTTTATTTTCAGAAATAGCTATTAATCTATTTGTATTTGAAATTTCAACCATTTAACTTGAACGCTAGACAGCGCTTTATCTAAGATAATATCATAAATTCACAAACTATTATCATAGCAACCTCTTTGAAAACTAAAACAAAGTTTAAAATAGCTAATAAATAACAAAGAACAAGTTAGTTGCTGTGGGAATGAAATATGGTATTTTGATTTCCATCGCGATCGGTACAACAATGAATGGGTTGTGCTGTAGATTGATGCGTTTGTTACAATAGTTGATGTCCATTGAAAACATCGACGATATAACCACAATATAGAGAGATTATCTATCTATAATATCTATCTTTCTAACAGCCTTTAAACTGGTCCATTGTTGGACATAGGCCTTCTATAGCTCGCGCCATTTCGATCAGTCCTGTGCCCTCTGAATCCAGTTAATACCCGCTGTTTTCAGATTTGTTTTTGATTGTTTATAGAAAGACTAACAGTAGTTAAACTCCGTAGTGAGCGCTTGAACAACGCACACATACACACTGTTTACAAACACAGATTTTGGTTCGGTTTCGGAAGTGTTATAACGAAAGCGTAAAGACGTGTGCGCGCTGGTATCAGAAACAAAGTACATACATGAGTTTAACTACTGTTAGTTTCTCTATATCGTTGGTTTTAACTTCTAAGACCATAATTTGAGCTACTAAAAGAAACATTTCAGATAAAACTCAGAGGTAAGCGGCTGAGAGAGCGTCACCGTGATTGGATAATTTAAAATTGCGAATATCAAAAATCGTTTTCAAGGAAAAACAAGGAAAGCAATATTTATCGGTATTTAAAAGAAAGGGGTGCACTCTGACGTCGAATTGTCAGTAAGTAACATGAAAATGACATACACGACTGCATCTTTTCTGAAGTTTTCTGCGCCTAATGTCATTCTCATACATTAATAAGGTAGCGTTTGGCGTGAACGTGAAAGGAAATGGAGTTTGTCTAGACTGAAGACGTCACGTTTATCGTGCGCTCTTAGTTAATGGAAACAGCACCAAAATGCTATTAGATGAAGACCATTAGTTCACGATCGATGGCTATAGCAATGACTGTGATGGGGTTGATTTATCGGAAGAGGTAGGTGGTGAAATGAGAAAACTTAATGACATTTTCAAATTACGAAGTAGGGTTAAGTTTTTAAAGCTATAGCCTTATAAAGCCATATAGTCGTTTTATAAACCCGATGATATATGATAGGTATTATCTAACGAGACTTTAGGAGCTTTTTATTGTAATGATGTAAGCTTATTTTTTTATTTTTTTATAATGTTGTTTTAATTGTAAAAGACATTTGTAAAGTGAGCTATTAGTTCTTAAGACGAGATAAGTTATTTAAATCAAAATACCAACTAAAACATCTAAAGAAAATTGAGCATTAGTCAAATTTTTGATCCTCTCTGTCGTATCGTAAGATTTCGATGCTCAATTTACCTAAGTGCAGTATCTGTAAATAATGACGTCTAATCCGGAACATGAGCTGGGTTCTTTATGTTGTAGCCAACGGAGCGTGCGCCATTGTCGCGTGCCCCAATTGAGCAAGTTTCATCTGCCACTACTTTCTCTCTATTCTAATAAAACGAGCTTTTATCCACAACTTCATTCTACGGAGGGGGAATAGGGATGGTACGTTTTTATAAACAAACTTGGCATTTTGAGAACCTTATGGTTTTGTTTAAAGCTAAAGGTTAATGGTTTTCTAGGGAGGAATTCTTGAAACTTGGATCCAGTTTCTGTATATTTACAAATGCTAAAATTTAATTTCAGCTATGTCGCTGTAAATGATATGATCCAAAAAGAAGCAAATTATAGATTTTTTAACGGTTGTAAGATTACAAACGAGCTGACAGTGCCACCGACCCTGCAACCATGGACATCGTAACAAACTTCGAGTAGGACTATGGCGGACTGTTAGTTGGTTATTAAGTCCTGTTAGTAATAGATGTTAATGAGAATATTAGTCGTCGTTAATTCACTAGTGTGGGAACCACAAAGTATAGTTAAATAGTTATAACGTTGGCATTTTTAAGTCGAGATGCTTCTTCTTAATTAGTGCGTTCACAACCTACCTACCTAGACAACATCACCATTTAAAATCAAGTGGTATTATTTTGTCAAGCATTAGCTTATACTAGGCCAGCGTGGTGGACTATGGCCTGTACCCCTCACACTGTGAGAGAAGACCTGAGCCCAGCAGTGGGACAATTATGGGTTGCAATGATGATGATGATTAGCTTATTGATTATCCTTGATGTACCTGTATCTGGACCATCTGATCCATTTTTCCCTTCTCCTGCACCGACCGTAGTTTGGTGCACCACTCGTCTCTCTGATCGTACGCGAGAGTAGAGGACTCGAACAGGTCTGTCAGGAACTTCTTTCCTTTGTGGAGCGCGTTCAGCATTTTTGTCCAGGCTTGGTTGAAGATTGCCCTGGAAGTGAGGTGATTTGGGGGGTTTATGGCATTCTTAATGGTAGACATTACGGCTTAAATGAATAGTAGTTAATTGAATGTGTTTATTAGCCGCTATATCAGTTTTCAATCATAAAGTTCTCTAGATTTTTTCGTCACCTTATTTCTTCGAAAAGGCTTCTGTGACAATTATTCATTATTAAAAAAAAGTAATTACTAAAAATGAGAGTTAAGTGAACGGGGAATTTATATAAGCGAATATTATCGCTAAGGTGAATTCAATGATACCTCACGTGTTAGAATCCACGTTGTCATTTTAACTGTAGAACGTGCAAAAGAGATAGCTATAAGAACTTACATACATACATACATGCATACTCTTATGGTACATTACCTATCTTTCAGCATGTGTTCTATTTCTTTTCTAATCTTATTGTTTTC
>LGAG01005499.1:3980-14296 GCA_001278395.1 Lerema accius
AATGTATGATAAGTTGACTTCAGTTATGTACTATCATCAAGAATTTTATTTGTTTAGTTTTGACAACTTCTTTTTAATAAAAACTGGCCGCTTAAAACACATGTACAAGACGGAAATAGAACTGTCAATACTATAATTTTCCGATTTAACCCGTCACAGCCTCAACCTATCGTATAATCTATGCCTAACACTTCACTGTAACTTGTCGTAAACCGCAACTGTATACCATTAGAGACAAGAACAAACACGTATCTGCAATTCAAACACTAAATCGAGCTTCAGTTGTTTTGCACCAGTTCCAAATTTCAATTTGGGGTTACAAGTGCCTCAAAAGAACTAAATATAAGCTGGAACATTTCAAAAACTTATCTGCATAAAAATATTTGAATACAAAGAAATTTAAAAATATTTTGTTAGAACATTGACTAAAAATAAAACAACTGTATACATATTTATATGCAGTATTAAAAGGCCGGGCAGACGTAGTTTTGCATTATATTTTATCTTATATAGTTTGTTCCGGCCGTTAAGGACAAGTTTAAAGACAAACACAAGCATTTGAAATAATAAGATAATGAAATAGTAGGTTTTTGTATGTCAAAAATCGAAATTAATGTCGCGGTGTACTTTACCAGCATACCTAAGCTAAGTATACTTTTGAAGTAGCAACAAAAGAACAAATTACTATTTGTTAGATAGAGTCATAACAGCGAAAGTCGAGATCGCTTTGTTACTTTAGAAGACTCGAAATCCTTGTTAAGATTTTCTGTCTACGGAAATTGCATGAAATTAAAATTTCCGCCTCAGTATCTCCGTTCCCAACCATAGTATTTATTATTCTATCGGCTGACGTAACTCTATTCGAGTCCGTTCCGCCCAAATGGTTGGGACTGACGTATTTTTTACGACCCTATAAGTTATCAACAACGGATAAGTATTTTGGTGTTAAGTTATCGGATTTTTTTTAGTATTTTCTAGTTGTGGGACTTATTCTATCATGAATTTCTATGCTTTAGGAAGGATAATATATTTAGAGCGTATATATGAAAGTAAGTGTATATGTATGTATGTATGTCTGTCTGTCTGTCCATTTGTTTAGCACACTACAAATTCAAAATTCAAATTCAAATCACTTATTTCGTCTTAGGAACTAATAGCTCACTTAATGAATGTCAAAAAATTTATAATACAAATAACAATATAAAAAATAAGAAGAAAAAAAAATTACATCATTAGATTAAAAAGTTCCTACAGTCCTAACGTCTTCATAGATTTCAACATTTAAGGTGTCATTGGATTCGTCCTATAAAATCCTTAACTCATAAGAATTTTATGGGTTATGTAAATGCCTAAATCATTGGTTAGGTAGACATTATATTGAGTAATGGAGTCCAATCACAATGCTTACTGAAGCTCGAAGACGAATTACAATTTCAGTCAGACACGGTTAACTATAGTATTAGGCTATTTAAGAGATTATCCAATCTAGCGAAATTTAGCAAATAGACAATCCAATAATGTTGTACTGATTGTAACATTATAAACTCTAATCCTGTGGTTCCCAAATTTGTCTTGGCTGCGGTGTACAAGTTTCAAAGTTTTCTCATCTAAAATAAATTGTAATTTTTTTTATTAATTATCACTTGTTATATTAATAATTGCCAAGTATTCGTCATAGAGTTAAGGCATAGCCTACGAACTACTCATCTGATTTAAAATTAATTTATTAAATAGACATTGTAAAGGCGAAAACTGTTTGCATGAAATCGGCGGAAAATCGAACATTGTGGTGAATTGCGGTATAGTGGCATACCAACGTATGTATGATAATGTATTATGCAAATTGTACGAAACCAATGCGCCTTATTTTGGATTTACAACTGTTGTTAGTTTTAAATCGATTCGAATACAATTAACAGGAACAAGTGGAAGCATAGACTAAATCTTGTCAATATAAGTGATAAGAAAATGACTGTAAAGTTAAATAAGAGTAACGTTTTCATAATGTTAGACCAGAGGAGGGGGGATTTAAGTGTGGTTTTCTGAATTATTATCAGTTGAAAAGTACGTGAAAATCTAAAAATTGTGTATTGTTGTGTTATGGACACTGCTGTGAGTTGTACGTGAATACGTTTATGTTACAAGTTATGTTTTAGGTACTTCATAAAATAAGCTCATAATGGCGGCGCTTCCCCCTCCACTGCGTGCGAATTTTCACTATTCTCGCTTATTGTAATTAATTCTTCGATCCTTTACTTATCCAGTGGGATAATTTAATTTTAATGTAGATGAGAGATTCGAAACTACAACGCCAAACTGTACCCCCGATTTTGTTATCATTAGGGTATTAGGATTGCCCCATATCGTAGCAAAAAAGACGTATTCACGTCAAAACTAACTTAAAAGAAAAACAGAGACCGAAGAATCTTAGATCTAATTCATTTTAAACTAGACGAAGCCTCATGTTATTGTAAGTATGCAGACGAGTTCATACATTACTGAAGCAGTTACTTAGACCGATGCCGACAACATCTTGAACTAGAGAACATTGAAGTTTCTAGTTTCATGCTGTTCAGTTAGAGAACGTTCTCGATAACTTTGCCATGTGGTTACACTCTCTTAACTGTTTGAAGTTCATAAAAGGGTTAGGTCAATTACTAACTGGATTGGTCCGCAGTTTAAATCGTTCTCTATGACACTAGGCTGTATTCACATGTGCAATTTTTTTGTTATAATGTTATTTATATTGCAAATTATGACATTCGTTAAGACTATTACTTCCTACGAAATAAATGATTTGAATTTGAACAACGCGACACTGAAACGACAAATTGTCGGCTAGTTAGATATGAAGTGTCGCTACGAATTCTGTCACTGATTTGATAAAAATCTCTGTTATAGTTGGGTATTCTGTGTAAATTAATAAGTACCTATAGTTGAAGGTTTCAACAAAAAAAATATACTAAGTACATTATTCTTCTGTTAATAAGATTTATATTACAATTATCGAGGCGTAGAAAAGCTATGATCATCAATATCCTAAGTAACGTTCGCTGTCATGGATATTTCTTTGTTTCAATCAGAGTATTCATATCAAAGAATCTAAGATCCTAGATTCTTAGTTAGTACCTATTCTTCCTGCGCAATCTAGTTTTGTTTAATATACAATTATATTATAATATACAATTGCCTTCCTTACTTGATTAGATGATTCATGTAAGTATGATTCTCACTTGATTCTGTAATTATGCTTCATCTGTTATACTATTATGTTGTTTAAAAGAAAAACCTGTTGACTATGGATGTCATTTTAAGGTTGAAACTTTCTACGCAACTTTCTCAATTATATTAGTTAAATTATAGCCATGGTCTTGCTTCATATTGTAGGATTTTCAACAATGTAACCTTTGGGACTCGTTCATTTGACGACCCCGAAGCCTAGTTGGTAGTGGTCCTGCCTACGAAGCTAGGGGTCCCGGGTTCGATTCCCGGCCGGGGCAGATATTTATGTGACAGATAAATGTTTGTTCTCGGGTCATGGGTGTTAGTGATGTGTTATTTGTCTTGTCCATGCCACCCGCGACACAGGGAATCCTAGTGCGGGGGTATGAGTGTGTTAGCGTTATTTATTTATTTAAGAACTTAGGTCATAGTGTGTTTATTTTCATATTACAACATAGTTGAACAAGCTTAACCTACCTTAATCAGTTTTAACATATTCAGTATTCACGTGGATAATTAGTAAGCGAATGATTTCACACTGTGACCTGTGACATAATTTATATACTTTTCCAACAATGCGTATACTTTTTCGATTAATTCACTTTATTTTAATCGGAAATAGAAAACAATAGACATTTTGTTTGTTGGCTTTTGATGCTTAATAACATTAAATTATTAAAAAGAAGCTTAGCTTAGTTACCGAATCTCTTTATTTATTTTAACCTGTTAGTTCACGGGAATGGAACTGTTTTATTGGATTTAAAGTAACCTAAAACATCTCAGATTTATAAGCTATATATGAAAAAAGTAATTCAAAACAGTCCAGTGGTCAACTTATAAAATGACGGACAAAAAAAATATATATTGGTCATTTTATCGATGATAAAGCCTTCAAAGCCGAAGCTTCCAAAAGATATAGAAAAAGAAAGAAAAAAATATATAGATTTGATCTCGTTACAAATTTATTTTTATATTCTGTTTTATTTTTAGAGAAAAAAGATAAAGAGATAAGTGGTTCGATTATATATTCTTCGGAAGCAGTATTAAATTCTGCTACCGTAGCAACAATAGTAAATACAAACTAAATTATGTGGATCAAGAATACGAACTATCTACAAATAGATGTAGGTCAATTCAAGGCTGAATATACTCGTTTCTTTAAATAATACGATCGATGACAGTCGTTGGTTCACATAGCTGGGGCACTGATTCTCAACCTCATGCAATAATACCATTTAAAAATATATTTGACGAAAAAAAATTTTAATGTAATAAATTAAAATTTAACGTACCTACTGTGTTTGTAATTTACTTGTAGCTCTTAGACAGTTCGATCAATTTAAATAAAAAAAAATTGTTGCCAAGCATGGTTGCCAACCATCATTGGAACTGATAGATGATGCTGTTGTAGAAATTCTCCAAATGCCATTTTAACAATAAAATTCAATGTCTGTAAACTATAATAAAAGTATTTTATTGAGAAGACAGTTGGAATATAAAATAACTTTTATAACAGAGATTTGAAATATAGAGTAAATTTTATTTAATTATTTATTTCACACCTCCAGTTAACTATTTTTTACATTTGGGATTCACTGTTTTACATTATTCATGTGAATGTCCTCGACGAAAACCAAAAATAAATGGGAAAAGCTATGTTGGATAAAATCGTTTAACCAATATTAACTGTCACACGAAAAAATGTTGTGCTATAGGCTACAGCCGATATATCTCACAAAGGTTAAAGACTGGAATATTATATTTTTTCCCAACTTGAAAAAAGGAGGATGTTCTCAATTCAGCCGGTATATTTTTCTTTTTTTGTAACATACTGGCCTGCAAAACTAAGTATCACACTTAAAAAATTGTAATAACTTTTTATTGCTTATTACTAAAAATGTGTTATTTTTTGTATTCTTTATGGTTCAGAATTCATAGTCTAACAAAAAAACTCGTCTAGTATAACTTTTATTTAAAAAGTATTTAGCTGACGTCACTCCCATAATAAAGTTGAATCTTATTACACCTCACACATTGACATCAAGATGTTTGGGATGTTAAGCTTAAAACAATAAACGGACATACATACTTACATACGCTCAAAAAACATTACCCTTCCACAGTCGGATAAAAGTCGTTCTCATTTAGTCATACCAGTACTGAATTCACAATAATATCGCAGTAAAAGGCTAACTCATACTCTGTTTTTGATTGCATAAATCGCTGGATTATACCTACCTTTTTAAAGCGGATACGATAAACTATGATAAATTGCAGTAGTCTGTGTTGTAAACCAGACGACCAGGTATCTAAAAGCACGATAAAATCAAACAGATAGTCTACAAAGGTATTACGAATTTCTTTCAGAAAATGGTGACTTTTTTATGTTATTAAGTTAGTAAACGAGCTGGCAGGGCCACCAACCCCTGCCGCCCATGGACATCGTAACAAACTTCGAGTAGGACTAAGGCGGGACTGTTAGTTGGTTAGTAGGACTTTATTTAATAAAAATTTATTTATATTTAATACTAGCTGACCCGGCAGACGTCGTTCTGCAACATATTATTAAATATGATTTTTTACACCTTGGATTTGAAAACTCCAAATATCTTACGGACCCCTATTTTTTCTAAAATAAAATATAGCCTATATTACGCGTAGATAACGGAGCTTTCCAATGGTGAAAGAATTTTTGAAATCGGTCCAGTAGTTATTGAGCCTATTCAATACAAACAAACAAACAAACAAGCAAACAAACAAACAAACAAAAAAATATTACCTCTTTATAATATTAGTATTAGTATTTAATATAAAAATTCGATATTAAGCAACGCGTAGTCGGTTGCGCATAGCAACACGTCACCACACCGTGTTCTGTACAACATTATATACATATAGAACATATAAGCATATTATATACTTTAGTATACTGTGGCCCCGTCGCCACGGCAAGCATCGCCACGCCGATGATCAGATTTATACCTCCACCTATAGATGTTTCACGACAATTTAAAATGTAACAATATTTTACTTTCCTACAATACCATTTCTTTAGAATGTCAGTTCACTTTGATTAAAAAATATCATTTGTCACGGGTTTTTGATAAATCGTGAAACCAAATTATTTTTTTACCCACTCGTATTAACAAGCAGGTAAATATTTTATTCAATTAATAAACATTATTAAAAAACATTGTTTATGACATAATGAAAAATTTTTGGTGTATTTACAAATTATAATTCATACACATAATAGTATACATATCTAATAATAATAATACATGTAATTCCGGAATGCTTAGACCCAGGGATTGTTAGGTCATACTCTCTGGTCATACTATTGAAGAAACAAAAATTACTGTTCTGAATTTAACCACCAATTGATTAAAGTGAAAATTTAAAATTATTATAAACAATAGAGTGGCTGGACCGATACGCTCTATGTGCACTATTTCCAGAAGGAAATTGAGCCGTCATATTGAAAGGGATGTTTATAGTCTTTGTATTGTATCATGAGAAAACTGAAAGCCAATAGATGTGTTGCTGTAAAATTAATTAGCGTAAAAGTACCTACCTACTATTTGATTGTATTATAGATGTGTTGCTGTAAAATTAATTAGCGTAAAAACTTATGTAGGTACTACCTAATATTCATTCTCTTAGATATTTTCCTAGGTATTTTACTTTGATTTTAAAACCATTTTCATAAATCGATTTCTTAATATAGCTACAAAATTCTTCAATCTAAAGTACTCATTGGTGACGTAATTTTAAGATCCAAAAATGTGAAATTCAAAAAGCGATCTTTTATAAATATTACTAACGTGATAATTATACAATTAGAAACGATTAAAAAGCTCATTAATATTAAAATAATATTAAATCATAACTTGAAATACCACAGAGCAAAGAATGTATCTGTATACATACCTTTCTTCCGTGTGAAATACAGTAGTTTTCCTGTTTCATGGACTTTCAAATGACAATGATGATAAAAGACTTTTCCCTTCAAAATGTCATTATACCTATTATTTGTAGTGACGTTCTGTCATTCCATATAAACAGTCTTCACTCTCAGACCAAAAAATATAATAGACTCATTGTTCAGAACAAAAAAGTGAGGTAATTTTTTTTTGACGTATGTCACCTAGCACGGTCTGCCGAGAAATGTACAGAGGAACGTTATCATTTATTATCAACGTTATGTTTTTCTTTACTACGCTTCTTTGTTCCGAAGGCTGCGTCTATATATTTTTTGGTCTGAGTCTACACTATAAATAGATACTATAAATAGGTATTATAAACCTTAAACCGATAAACTTTCCCAATTCTAGCACAAAACTAAAACGATAGGTTTCTTAAATGCTCACGACGTCATGGTTTGTCGGCATGCGAGGTTGTCACAAACCGTTCCATTATACGGAAAATAAAAGGAAATTGTTATTGACATACCAAAGGAAGCGAAAAGTTTTAAGAGAACTTGGTTGTAAACCTATTTATGTTTTCAACTTGATTTTATTTTAACTAGCTTTAAGCTTACTCAGGTAAGACAGTAAAAAGCTTTTATCGAAGCTTTTGAAATAACCTTGTTGGTTTGTGCCATAGATATTTTTACTATAGATATTTACGTTAGTAAATCTACATGTATCCTTTATCTTTACGATAATTATTCGCTGTCTCTTTCTTACTCAACGAATTAACTGCCGAATGGGTCGTTTTCTTGTTTTCAAGGCGAACGCATTAGAGTGGAATTTTTTAGCATGCTCTACAGTCTAAGTAGCTTGACGGATTTCATTGAGATGTAATTGCATTCGTCTCTAATATGGGAGTTATATAGACTATGAAGACTATTCTGCAAAGTAGTCCGGTTTTTAATTTCATTTTTAATAATTCTACTATTATTGTTTAGTTTCTTTTCTCCAAATTTTTAGAACTTAGGTTTATTGTTTCATTAAAAATAACTACTGCATAAAAACATAACTAGTCGGTACATAATAATATTGCTTGATTATATATACTCGTATCAGATAAATCAATACCTACTTGAGGTATAACTTTGAAGAGATTCGCTACGCGTTTTACGAGTGGAATTGACGTAGAATAATGAGATACCCGGACCTAAGGATAAAGATCGATGTGCGACTATTTTTAGGGATATTCTGCCTTTTATGTCCTCGATTCTTTCTTCAGTCAAAAGTTTGAGGGTCGCTGGGCTCAATATCGGTGTAATATTGACGATAGTTTTTGTATGACCTGCTGTTGAAGTATTCAAGTGATATTCAAGTAAGTACCTATGTCTTTATGTAATACGGGATATTGAAGTAAGTAATTTTCATTGGATGTTACGTGGTTTTTGATAAGTTTTTGTATGTAGTACTGAAGTATAATAGTTTGGTACGTATATTCCTTTATAGTCGTCTTTTTTTATTTCCAGGTAGAATTAACTACTTACATAAAAAAGTTTTTACCAAATATTTTACTTTTTAAAAATAGCAAGTAGGTACTTTATTTATTTTAGTTATCTATACTCTATACTATCTATATCTATACTATCTATACTAATAAATAAAATTGAAGTGTCTGTTTGTAATATTAAAACAACCGCTTTAAATTAAATGCATACGTATGTATATGTTATAGTCAAAGGCCGATATGCAGTCTCTTCGCGGAATGACTGGTTTATTCTAGGTTTGACCAACGCCTTCGGGCCAACCCCAAAACTAATTCTAATTTCGGCCTTTGACTAATGTGTTTTTAGTCAAACCTAGAAGCTCCTAAATTTTCAGTCAAACGCCGAAAGTGAAATAATCTGTTTTGGGCTTTGCCTAGTCAATCCTAGAAGCGACTGGTAGACTCGATAAAACGTCGATTGAACCTAACATAACCTAACTATCATTTATTTTTTCGAGGTCTTACCACAATTTACTGTTTTGATTTCGAGTCACAATGGATGGATGGTTGAAGTCAGAATAAAATTTGAGTTACCTTTACTATAATTTCAGGTGATAAAAGCAGGGGGTAGGGGGGGCCGCAGGCCCCCCATAAAGAAGGGCATGCGGGGGGCAGAGCCCCCCGCCCATTTAAGAGAGTTACAGTTACGAAACAGGCATTGAGCTTGGTTAGGTTGCTGGTTTAATTCAAGAATATAGGAGGGATCCCGCGTGAGCGGGATCCCGGCGAAATTTGTGACGGATGGTTCTAATTTCTCTATAATAATAATACACGAAATTTATTTGACAAACGAAGACTTCCTCATACCTAATTGAGGTTTGACTGGTCAATCGGTCAAACCCCGATTTCATTAAATTGAGTTTTGACGTTTGCCTGATCAACTTCGTTTATCCTAGGTTTGACCAAAATACTTTAGTCAAAGGCCGAAAAATTTCATTTGTTTGGGCTTTGACTAAGGCTTAAAGTCAGAGCTGAGGATTGGCTAGTCAAACCTAGGAGTGCCGGGACTTCGAGGTTTGACTATAACATATACACGATACACATACCGAAATGACATTAAAAAAAAATTGTCTGTCTGTCTGTCTGTCTGTTTGATCCGGCTAATCTCTGAAACGGCTGGACCGATCTTGACGGGACTTTCACTGGCAGACAGCTGATGTACCAAGGAGTAACTTAGGCCACTTTTTTTACTTTCGTTTCGGCGTGGGTTTCCTGAAGCAAAGCGAGGGCGGGTCCACTAGTATAGTATATTTTCGATAGCGTCATTTTATACACGCAAAGTCCATTTCTTTAGAACGAATGTCCAAACGGCTAAACGGATTTTAACATAATATGAGCTATTATTAGATTAATCTTCACTATGGGAATAACATAGCCTGTGTACTTTTTTAATGTACTCCCCCCCCCCCCCNNNNATATAAAGCTGAGGGGTTTGTTTGTTTACTATTAATTACTACCAGTCGGAAATGGCTAACTAACCAATCTTCAAGAGACAAGGTTTCGTCTTGAATCCCAGGAATTCCAGACTGAGTGACTTCGTTCAGAAAGCTTTTTAGTTTGTCACTGTTAACTTCTAACGTCTGCAGGCAGCTATGAAAATAGGATAATGTCTTATCTTCCAAGTTTGAAGCATAATGCCCGAA
>LGAG01005500.1:0-14391 GCA_001278395.1 Lerema accius
AAATTTTAATGGAGTTTTTGACTACTTCCCTAAACATACCAAACAAAATAACCTTTATGCGTAATCCTAAGAACTCGTGCCAAGATTTTTGAGATAGTATAAGTGGCAGTACTTGCGTATACTATGATTACAGATACGTTGATATTTGCACTATTTAGTTCCCTTTGTGACGGACAAGGTTTTCTGAAAACTATACGGGCATAAGTAAATGAAAAATTAATATCTGCTGGTACAATAATGGGAAACTTTGCCTAATTCAAACTTCGAAGATGTTGTAAGGTTTGTTTTTTTAAACGTTATTTTATTGTTTTTTGAATAACTTTCAACCTTCTAATGATGTTAGCCAAAAATACTTCTCTGTTTATTGAACCTAATAATGAATGACTATGAACACTGATTGGTATTGATTGTAATTGTAATGCCATTTCTCCTTTATTCTTATCCTTATAAGCAATATATTACCAAAAAATAAGAGGCACGAAAAAAATCGTCATACCGTTACGGTGGAAATATCTTGGAATCTTCTTACTATGACTTTGACAATTTTATTGAGTCTTGGAAGACCGCCAGACATATTTTTTGTAAAAATAATTCCGTAAGCGAGCCAAAGAAATCAATCTTTATTAAACTTGATACTATCTCTAGACGGCGTCAAATCTCTGACCATTGAGGCGCATATATCATCTTTACGAGACTTACTTTAGTTTTACCGATAACATTTAGGTTTCTTTCGATATCTGATAGTCTTAGTATAGAGTAGAATAATCGATATCTCTCGTTGGATAATAAAAGGGCTGGGTTCTAGTTATAGAGACGTTACACTTATATTTTGTACGCAATAGACTAACATTTTAGTCTAGTAAATTTTTTTGGACATAGTCATATTTGACGAACCTGTAGCCTAGTAGATAGTGAGCCTGCTTGAGAAGCGAGGAGTTCCGGGTTCGATTCCTGACCGGGGCAGATATTTATGTGACAGATAAATGTTTGTGCTAGGGTCATGGGTGCTAGTGATGTGTTATTTGTGTTGTCCATGCCACCCGCGACACAGAGGATCCTACTGAGGGGGTATAAGTGTGTTAGCGTTTATTTGTTATTACATTAGTAGTCGACTACAATACTCGCATATATTTTTTTAATCATTACTTTTATTTATGTTAACTTGTACTCAGCCATTACTGAACGAAGAGGGTAGTTTGTAACTGTTAATGAAACGTAGAAGGGAAAGGTCGCCTTTTGAATATCACGTCTCATAGTAGTCACTTCGCTTCGCTTCAACAAACGACATTAGCAATCAGTCTACTCCTAATAGAAAAGACAAAGGAAGATCGGAGAACAATCAAGTTTTGAAAGCTAACGGGTTTGATTGGGAGTAAAGTCTCCATACTAATGCAGTATGAAATCAGGCTACCTTAAAATTATCATTCGTTTATGCAATGTTTTTAACCCCTGACGCAAAAAGAGGGGTGTTATAAGTTTGACGTGTCTATAGGTATGTCTGTGACTACGTAGCTCCCGAACGGATGAAGCGATTTCAATTTAGATTTTTGTATTAATACTGATTTATCTGCAAGTGTTCTTAGACATGTTTTATTGTATATTTTATGTATATTTTATCGTTGTAATCGAAACGGGACCCTGGACTGGATATAAATAAACGCTCTTTTTGGTTACCCTATTCCATTCACTATATACAATTACTTATCCGGTCATCATTATGAAGATAGAGTACATTCTATTGTACAGAATATGTAAAGACAATGGCGTTCTCCCTAGTAAGGGCGACTGCAAACGTCCGGATTCAGATTCTGAATTGACAGTGGGGAGAGTGGGGTTGAAAGAGCCAGGGGTAGTAGGGAAAACATAACGTTAATAACAAATAATAACGTTTCTCGGTACATTTCTCGGCAGACCGTGCTCGGTGACATACGTCAAATTGTAAAAAAAAGAAAAAGATTGACCTCACTTTTTTGTTCTGAATACTGAATGTTTTATATTTTTTGGTCTGAGGTCTTTTCCTATCAGGAAAATGTTTGCGTTAACACAACATTATATTACTCACCTACAAAAAATATCGTCAATACATACGCTAAAAAAAACATTAAACCTCCTTCTAGCGCAGTCGGGGAAAAATAAACTATTGAACTAATCCAGTTATCAAACTCTACAGCCAGATAATTAACGGTACTCCGTTAAAGTAGGTAACAATAAATAAATAAATAATAAACGCTAACACACTCACACCCCCGCAGTAGGATTCCCTGTGTCGCGAGTGGCATGGACAACACTAATAACACATCACTAACACCCATGACCCGAGAACACACATTTATCTGTCACATAAATATCTGCCCCGGCCAGGAATCGAACCCAGGACTTCTCGCTTCGCAGGCAGGGTCACTACCAACTAGGCTACGGGGTCGTCAAACAGTACTACAGTTAATGTTTTGTATATGTTATTTGTAAATATAAATAAGTTAAGAAACGTATTGTTTCCTACTAAGATTTCTTTTACAACTCGATAAGTATGTACTATAGCCCCATTAAATCCGTGCCTTCAGGCTCTAAACAAATTGAGAATATGAATTTTGATTAGAAGCCTCTTTGTGATATAACGTTGTTCCTTTTCTTCTTGATGTTTTATTTATATATATTATTCCTTAATATAATATATCTATAATAAAAACAGATACCAAGGAAAATTATGTTAAGGAAAGGTAAATTATTTCGTACATCAAGTTCGAATTTACGTTGTGGAATATTTTGTTTAAATTTCGTAATGTGGTATTCTTTTTACTCTAAAGACATATCAAATAATCTATTATTTTACTAGTAGGAACACATTCAATTTTGTTGTGTGAAATAAAATAAAATCGACTGAGTCTATATTTTATTGCTTGACATACTGATCATTGGTCGAATTTTAACCACAAAGCGGGTCTTATTTTATACCATTTCAAACAAATTTAAGTAACTTTATTACCAACAATCACCTACAATTTTTAAGTCTGAGTGTTTACTCTTACAGTATTTATTTCCACGTTTAAAACCTTAATCGCTGACCTAATTGTTTGAGTGAAATGTGGGCGTGAAGCTTTTAAATATAATTACATTTTCTTATTAGCATCTTTTACGCTACAGTTACACTTTTCTCTCGATATTTTTCAAGTTAGAAAATGAAGATTGAATTGAGAAGTACGGTTGATACAAAATTAATGATAAAAAATAAATATAGGATTTAGTAAATTTGCCAATCTGCACTGTAACAGCGTGGTGGAGTATGCTTTTGGTCTCCTTAGATATAAGGAGAAACCAGTGGTCAGTAGTGAACCGTTAATGGGTTGAGACCAAATCTTTAATAGAAACCAAAAAAATTAAAAAATGTGTGCAATATACACGAGGTTAAAGTGAAACCTTCAAAAATGTTGGCTTCAAGATAATGAGACGAATGTCATGACATGTAGGTATACAAAACACCAAGTCACCATTTCTAAAACTTATACCGTTATTTATTATCACAGTTTGAAACAATTTACACCTTTTATTTCAAATTTATTTAAGGTTTTATTAATAAAGGTCACTGTACTCGTCCCTCAAACAGCAATCAACATTTGACAAAATAGTACTACTAACATGATAATAGATGTCGCTACTAAAAACTCCTGTGCTGTTATCTTGTAGCCAAGTAGAAACCCTGTATATTGCTTCCTATCTCATATTCTCCCACGTAACTTGTCTCTTTTTTCTGTCACATTTTCGTTTCAACCACTTTCGAATTACAACGATGCTAAAGAAGATTTCATTTCGAAAAGCTGACTAAAATTTGTTCCACTGTTCACTTAAAATCATAAACAATGTAGGTAGGTACATAAGTAATGTAAAAGCTACAGATCACACCTAAAATACTTACTGATTTCCCGATCCATCATATTCCATCACTGTATTGCCTTCCCGAAAAGAATTTCTCACGATATGATACGATATTGTGTACATATCTTACACAACTATACATATACAGTACTGTGTAATATGTGTGTCTCCAGCAATATATTCTACTGCCATGACTATTCTATGGATGGATGGACAGATGGATGGATAGATGGATGGATGTTATGTCTAAGAAATAACTGTGAGTTTTGTATTATTAAAAACAAAAATACATCGCTTTTAATATTAGGTACAGGTATGTTAGATTAAAAAAACGGAGCGGTAGGTTTAATAAAATAAACTATAGTTTATTTTAGTAATATAATAAAGTTAAAAAGCGCAGCAAAGCGTACCTAGCTCGTCAATAAAATAACTAGGTACGTGTATAAAATAGGTTCAAAAAAGCTTTATCCAAAAACTGTTATGAATAAAATTGAATTCCGTGAAAAAATATTTCGGAAAAATGTCTGGTGTTATTCAATAAATTGACCTACCTTTTGAAATATAGATGTTTTCTGGCGTGATTTCTAACCAATTTAATTCAGTAACCATAATAGAACCTAACCTGAAATGCAATTCTCATTTACACGACAATAGTGAAGTAATTTATTTCGCAATCGCAATACAAACATGAAAGCTCAGTGCAGCTTAATCATACTGCTATCATTTAAAGCCCGTATACGGCTCTCATTTTAAAGCTCGAAATTGTTCCGTTGCTTTGTTGCTAGGCAATATCAGTTTTTACTATTGTGAATTTTATATTCATCATCATCACTTTGAAATTCCGTGAAATAAACATCCATGTGAAAAGCAAGTGAAATTCCGAACTTGTAATAAAAATTTACACTACTGCCTCTTAGGCAGTGTCCCCAGTATGCAAACTGTTAGCGATCGACTGAGTGAGCCCCTTGGGGAACTGAAATTCGTGTTAGCTGCTTTAGATCAATTTTCGTGCGTCGCAACTGTTATTGCTATGAGTCAGCCACTAACTGAGACAGTCGGCGTACTGTTACACGGGGTAGGTCTTAGGGTAGGTATTAGGTGTTTATGATTCACCCGACTAGTAGCAAATTGAAAGGCATATTCACGTCAAAATGTGTCTTTAAATAACAAAATTAGCAAAGAAGATTGTATACCCTTGGGCCAAATAACAATGACATACCAAAATACAATTAAAAGTGTAAAATAACACATTAAAGTCGTTTCACATTTCATATGCAAGAAAAGCATTAGCATTTTAGTGCAGTTGCTAATTCATTTCATACATAGGTATGGACTAATGGTGATTTTAACGTGTGTTTTACATAAATTTCACACGGTCGCGTGCGAAAATGTTCAACGGTGTTTTGTAGTAGGGTGACAAGGATTTCTTAAGATACCAATAATTGTCTCAGAGGTTATTTGTACTAGAAAGCTAACTTGGAAAAGACAGGGCATTTATTACGCTTAATGTATAGTGGAAGAATTAATTTTATCTCAATGACGTAGATCACAAAAAGATTACTAATGAAATTAATTTCTGTTGATGTGTTTCTACTACCTATTTATGCGTCTTTTTCGAACTCTCATTTTGTTTAAGTGTTTATAAAAGACGTTTGAATAACTGGATTACTTCTTGTGGTCCCAATCTGTCAAATTACAAACTGAATTTAGTCTAAAAAGGGGCTGCAAAAAGAGTACTTTATTAGACAGACATGTAACGTATTAGGATTTACCTACAAAAGTGTAGTCACCTTATAGTCCAGAAATATTTGTAGTTATGGTCACCCTACGTGGTGTACGATGTTTGGCACGTCATCCGCACAATGTCAGGCTACCGTAGAAATTACAGTATGGCAAATTGCTGTGCTGTTTGTACCTGATTTAAAATATATTCTTGGCTATTAAGCAGACAGATTGACATCTTGACACGGTAATAGCAATTGGCTGTGTAACTTGAGTATACTATACAAGGGACCATCTGTCGTTAGAAGTAACGCCACATCTTTCGAGAAACTTCACGTGGGAGAAATACTAACTATGACTAACTTCTGCTAATTCCTAACGTCTATAGCCCCCTTGCTAACGAATTAATGACTAATAATTAACGGATGGTATGAAGTTACACTTGAACTAGCTTATCTTAGAATTAATTTTGATTCTAGTAGCAAATTACAGTTTAGCACCTCCTTGATCTATGCTAGTAAACCATCGACTAAAGTTAATCAATGTTTTCTAAGTTGGAATGATGTAAATAAAAATATTTAGCCCTAAATACTCGCTAAGACCAAAAAATCGATTACGAGGTCAGCTAACAGTGAAGGTAAGTATAATTTTAAATCAACCCTTAGCTTCTTAATAAAACCCGTCTTAGCTACAACCCCGTATCTCGGGGGATGCGTAAATTTTTACCAAAAGGAAACCGACAGCGTCGGAAGCAATGACTATACATCAAGTTAGATATAAAGTCGGCTCGAACATTTAGGAAATGTTTTTAGGGATTCATAAAACAGTTATCTACGAGTAAAAACAATTTATTTAAGAAACAGCAAAGTAATGAGATTAATAAATACAACTAGTATTATAATGTTAAATGTACCATGAAAATAATAGACATCATTTTTGCGTAATCATTTCATTTCTCTTGGAATTTATTTAAAGCAAAAGTTTCTATAAATTCCCACGTGAATTTAATGTTTTAAAACTCTTTTAATATCACCTTGATAATTCATAATACTATTTCAATTATGTACATATCTTAATATCTTTTTTATCACTTGTTTAAAAATTACTGAATTACATATAACAAAATCTATCCTTACCAAACCTAGCCACATTTAAGTCGTATTTCTTTTCGTATTAGAAATATTTTTCTAGTCCTTTTATCTGTCCCTATAGTAGTACAAGCTGTCAGCGAAGATTTCCTAGGAAAGATCTGTTACAAAGTCGAATCCATAATTTACAGACAGAATTGGGTAAAAGAAATTTGTGAGATACACGATCTTATGCTCTTTAGTTATCCCATGGGAAAAGCTGGGAGCCTGAACCTTTTTTTATATAAAAGCCATTTTCGCTCTTCTGTCTTACAGGGTAAAGTTTAAAATAGAATAAAGCTTGTAAGAGAGTGCACTGTGTATTTTATGAGTGTAGTTTATGTTCGAGTCCTTATTGTTTTACGGTAAATTTCCCTTAGTTTTAATTAACTTAGGATGCGAATAATAGAAATGATTTTCAGGATAATGTGTGCGTGCCGAGCATAGATATTAGAAACGAAGTACATGAAGTTTAACTTATGTTACACCTATTTTATGTCACTTTCCCAATCGTGGCAAATTCAATGACATACGTTGAAATCCGTCAAGCCGCTTAGGCTGTAGAGAGATTTTATACCGACCATAGGTTCCTTTGGGATAAATGTGTTATTATTCTAAGTAAAATATATTTTTTAACTACTAATCCGCGAGCGTCGTCAAGTATGCCCCTAATATCTTACCCTTACAAACCTGATAGATCGATCTCACCAGCAAAAACTAACGCCTCACTTTGTATTACCTCGATTAAATATAAATCGATTCATGTAGGTACCATTGCGTGCGTGTCAGTTGAAATTAAGTTGTAAATGGCTTCATTTTTCATAATTATTTGCCCCGCCCATTGACGTTTTGATTTCAATTCGATAATTGAACGAGATGCCTTGGTTTGTGAGTTAATATTGATATCGCATGTGTTAACAGTTGAACACTCCCTTTTTACCCGACTGCGTCAATATTAAGGTAATGTTTTTTTGGGACTACGTAAGTACAAATCATTGGTACGCTCTACAAACTAGACGGCTTGACAGATATCAATAAATTAACTGTCATTGGATTCGTTTCCATTCGTCTCTTTAGGTTATAAATTTTTTTTTACATGACCAAAGTTTTCTATGTTTAATGTTGTGTATATGTTTGTTTGTGTGTGTGTGTGTGTGTGTGTGTGTGTGTGCGTGTGTGCGTGTGTGTATGTTTGTTAACACCAGTAATGCCCATACGCGACGCTGACCACTTGCTATCATAGGCTAATTCCTAATTCCTATACTATGACAGGCTAACTCTTTAACATAATAATTTAAAAAATACTTTTTTTTTAAACAATCTTTTATTACTTTTTAATAAGAAAAAGAAGGAAAAAGTTAAAAAGTGCAAAATTTCAAGTCCCTACTGTTAACCGTTGAGGAATTCAATCGTCTGGAGCCAATCCTGGTAGCAGTATCACATCATGCTTATTATAAACATGCATTGTCATCAGAACTGGACTAGTGTGTAAAATTTTAGCTCAATCGGACACCGGGAAGTGGGTGAAAAGCTTGCAAGATTTCATTACAAACACCCGGGACAGGTGAAAGTTGAAACTAAATAAAAGCTTGTAAATAAAAGAGGACAAACACAAACGATTTTACAACATATAAATATATAAATCCGAGAACAAATATTTCAGAAAATCTAATCAGCTCTTCTATCAACTAGCGTGCGTTCCAAATTGAGTTGGGAATAGCTTCATTTTTCATACAATACCCGCCCATTGGAGCTTTGATTCCAATTCGACAATCAGGCCTACTTGATTATGTGTTAATATTGGTATCGCATGTACCAAGACGGTTAAATACGGTTAATAACTGTTCCATATTCATTTTGTTTTGTTATCAAAATATGAATAAGAATAATAGGTAATTTATGACCAGTGTGTTTATTATTATAGTGAGATAGTCCCTCAGCTGTTTTCTTGTAGTTTTAAATATGTAGAATTTTACAGAATAAATTATGAATATTCATAACTATATGCATGTATTTTCATGCAACTGCGCCGGAAGAAAACTGGTTTTAGTTTTTAGAGTGTATATAATGTATTCCCTCCCCCCCTGGATATACATACTACGAGTATATTTATGCACTACTAGTTACAGATTAACAATAGTATTGATATTTTTAAAATTGACTACAACAGTAGCTACGCCGTAGTCGACGTGGTATTTTGATTAAACCACGTAAATTAGCTACGGCGTAGTCAGTCAAATGTTGACTATGAGAGTACTACGACATTACCAGCTACGCCGTAGTCATTATGATAATATTTTGACTATGGCCTGTACCCCTCACACCGTGAGAGAAGACTCGAGCCCAGCAGTGGGACAACGCTTAGCACGCAATAATATAAGAAATCTGTATTCATCATCATTTATAGCAGGGATATTATAGTGCTGTAGGAGGCTTAAAAATGTATGAAACTACATCTCATCATTTATTACAAACACATTAAGTGTCTCCTATAATAAGACTATTTTCGTAGAGATTACAGTCGTAATCGTTAATGTTATTTATGAATTAACATAAATTATTTTAAAGTACACACATTAGTCAAGAATAATTTATTCATCAACACCTGTCGTAATATTCATCATAATATTAGAGGATATTTGGCAAAATCATGTAAACATTAATGCCCGATCATTAGCGATTGTAATTATATTCAATGTCAACATGTTAATAGGTAAATGGAGGTTTTCGTTATAACACGTATTTTTAGAAGTTGTTTTTGTGAGTGGGTGTTATTCATTAATTTGAATTGAAATTAAAAATAAATCCAATCTTTAGTTTCTAAGAAATTATGTCTCTATTTTTGATAACAATAAAATCTTTGACCCAATAATTTAATATATCTATACTAATAAATGTTTGTTTGAAAGCGCTAATCTCAGGAACTACTGGAACGATTTGAAAAATTCTTTTAGTGTAAGATAGTCCATTTAACGAGGAAGGCTGGGCTATATAACATCACGCTAAGATGAATAGGAGAGGAGCAGCAATAAAAAATATTGCGAAAATGGCAAAATTACGCGGGCGGAGCCGCGGGCAATTGCTAGTGTTAAATATAAAAAAACTAAATGTATAATAGTTATTAACTTATTATAAATAAACAAAAAAATTATAATAAGACGGCATCAACACATCACTGTACATGTACACACACATCACTGTACTTAATGTAATTTAATGTTGGTTAAAAACTTGCTCTCGATATAGAGACCAAAACAATTTCTCTTAGATTTATTTTCCACCAGTAATAAAATAAATTAGAATTATCTTAAATCATTTTACGAGAATTAATTACCTACTCTATTAATCATGAACAAAATTAGTACCTACTGAATTCCGGGTACAAGGTTGTTCTATACATAATATTATTTTGTTATTTGTAGTTTAAAAAATAATGTGAATATAAATTATACGCAAGAAAGATTTCAATTTAAATCCGATTAGCAACACAATATTTAGATCCTAGATTATAAAATATCAATTTCAATTAACTACCTACCAAAACTTTGATATAATATTTTCAGCAAAATAATATTGACTTAGTTGCATAGCGAGTCTAAAACAATGACGCAGTAATTACTTTATAATTTTATCGGAATTACTCACGGTTTTTGAGTGTCTATGGTTTTGAAGAAGGTAAGGATACGTGCTACAGGTGCGCTGCGGTGATCCCAGTCGACGTCAAATGGTACCAACAGTCAGCCCGCGGCCTCCGTGATGGACGGACGTGTCTGTAACCACGCGGAGAGCTCCCGTTACATTACGACAAAATGAAAAATGAGTTTCGCAAATACGAAGTACATTGTGAAGTGTGGCGATGAATTTAATTTACTCTCGTGTTTTAAGAACTTTATTTGTCGCTGAATTACGAAAATTACTCGTGAATTACGAATAAATAAGTGATTTAATTGTGAACTTAAAAGTGGAATATTAATTGTTGTAAGTTAAGTGGGTGTTACTGTTTGTGTGTACATAGGTGAGAGAAAAACATTATTGGACCCACTGAAGTTATTGGAAATATTTCACTGGTCACTAACGAGTGGGAATCCTGGTTTATTCAAATGTAAGTAATTAATAAGTGTTTAATTGTTATGACCCAATTTAGTTTCTAATATTTTTAAAGGATCAGTGTCATAAATTACTTTACTAATTTCTCAATAATTATTTTGATAATAACACAAAAATTATGACTAGGACAAAGAAATCGAAATATAAATTATTATCATTGAATATTTGTTTAAAGTAAATAATAGTCAGTCTTAAGTAAGCTTTGAAATTGCACATGGTCTGCAGATTATAAATAATATCCTTTGAGGCCTGCAGCTATACAAAAATTGTTTTAATACTGGATTTAAACGTCCGGTTTTGGCTGACATATGGATATTTTACAGTCACTCATCCATCGATCCATCGTTAATGTTTGACTTAAGCTATTGATTAGGATGTGATTCATGCTATAACATACTATAAAGGGTGGTAAAAAAATCGCAGCGTTAGCGCTAGGTCGACGTAGCGTTGACGCAACTCGCTATGTGGACGCAGCCTTCATTAATTTGCAAATTTCGTAGACCATTTTCAATTTAGTATAATGAAGCATCAATTAATGATTTGGTTTTAAGATTCTGATGGTCTCAATCTATTAAAGGCTTAATAATTGAGGTAAAAGAAAGAAAGAAAGAAAAATGTTTTTATTTCACCTACTACTCAATCTTAAAATGAAAAATACAAAGATCTTATATCCGATTACAAAAAAAAAATGGTAAAAAGTATCGTATATCGTATAAAGGATAAGTACGTTATGCTGCTCCAGTGCGGATTGACGGAGGGAGTTAGTGGACAACAAAAGTGTCCAAAATTTGTATGCCACTTATCGACCTTCGACATAGTTTAACGACTATATCGGGGACTGCAGACAACGTGTCCTCTGAAACACGGAACCGCTCAAGATTTTTTTGCCACTAGCGGTCACCCATCAACTATTCTACCTGTTCGCGGTTACTTTACTTTGTCAATCTTTTAGAATAACCATTATCTGGTTCTAGTTGAAAATAATTAAAGATAATGAAATGAATAGTCATCAAGAACAACCTAAGTATAACGTAAACAAGTACTTGTCTATACAAGTACCTAGATAAAGTGTTAACATAATATGTTATTTGTACTTACATGATAAGTAAATATTTTATTATTTTCTTAACCCGTTATAGCCGCATTGGTGATTTAATAGGTCAATGGTGGCTCAAAAATGTCGTATATTTTAGTAGACCATATTAATGTAATATACATTTCAGTAACTATAATGAAAAGTCAATATTTTAACTTGTCCTATTTAGCTCGCAGTTTTACGTAAACCTTGTAGCGACAATAACACATTTTCATGCTATTTACACTTTTCCAGTAATGTTTGTGATTTCATCCCTTATCACATTATGCTTAGTTATTCACAAAAACTGCTTTGAAAATTAAAATTTTTGTTTGAAAAATAAGACAGGTTAGAAAAAGGGCTTTACGTTCTAGTAACTCTCAGCATAACTCATATTAACGATATGATTATAATATGAGATACGCTGTATAGAGTTTTAGCACAAATTGGGTTCCTAAAATCGACCTACGTAAAGTAGACGTTAAGTTCAGTTTAGCTTAGCTAATTATTTTTTAATTTTACTTATTAAGGTATTATAAATTGAAACCTTAGTAATTTCCGCATTAGAACCACATTTAGATATCACAATGTTCGATCTAACGAGTGATGGCTATCTTAAGGAATTTCCGTTTTAGGATGATGTAAGCCATGTTTACATTTATTAAGATAAATCGTCATTAGACCAGATGAAAAATGTAATCTGTTGACAGCCAAGGGCGGACACTTTGGCAATTACGCCATTTCCTGTTTCTGGACCGAAATAGAGACAAGTCATTGACTAGAATTCGTTGCAAGTGCATTGTTTTGTAAATTAATAATAATAAAAAACTGAAAAATACGTTTTTGTGGAAATACGAACAAAAAAATAAATACGAATTCTTGCATTGTCATCGGTTCTTAATAACCACACAAAGTTGTAAATTGATCCGACATTTCAAAGTTGATTAAAATGTTCAAAGTTCATGTTTATAGTTTCAATTACTAACGGAGATACATACCAAGCTATTAAAAAGGTTTTAATAATGAACTCGGTCAACTAGTTAGCAGTGAGTAGTATTACAAACATTGTCTGCCAAACGAGAGGTCTCAGGTTCGATTCCCGACTGGTGCAGAGATAAATCTGTGTTATCAGGTAGTCATTGGTTGAACTATGGCAATAAAGTATAAACTATTAGTATCAAATAGAAAAGCAAGAACCCAAGTGCTAAAAATTTGTTTTACGTACTATTAGAAAGCCACATACGAAAAAATATATAGACTGAGACTTCGAAACAAATGAGCGTAGTAGAAAAAAACATAACGTACTTATCAAATGATAACTTTTCCCGATATATTGCTCGACAGGCCCTGCTCTGTGACATGCGTCAAATCGTAAAAAAAATAAAAAATATGGCTTAATTTTTTTTGTTCTAATGACTCAGTTTATATTTTTTTTTTATCTGAAGAGAAAGCCTATTTCACTCTTACAAACAAATTTATAGAAAGCCTACCTATTGAAGAATTAAATTAACCAACGGAAAACATAAGGAATACGAGTACCATGTTAGTTTACTGCTATTTATACACGAGGTGTCTATAATGGAAGATTATTAGTTTGAAAATTTATCAGCACTTCATCAACTTTGTATATTAGATTTTGCTGAGAGTTTGCGAAAATCTATTTATAAATAGATTAGCGTTATATTTGGCAGTCGTTAGCCTGTGTGTGGGATATAGGAAATCAATTTTGGTAGATTTGTTGCAAGAATAAAATCAAAACTCAGTCTTTGGAGAACTGAAAGGTTGTCTTGACTTCACCTATCAATGTGTTAAGAAGCTCTGCGACTGTTGAACATGTAATATCTACATTGAAACGCCATCTAGGGAATATGTAGCACAACAACATTTAAAGGAAATCTGAGACTGTATGAGTGTGGACTTATTTTCTAAATTAGTAACATATCTTAATACTGTATACAATTTAGTTTCATTCACGCCTCTTATATCCTAACTTTATGATGCCTAATCTCAAAATAGTACGCATCAATCTTAAAACTATCTTAATTACAAAATCGAGCCATTCACCTATTAATATACAATTTATTTACAACTCCTTATTGTCCCTATGTCTGGGCAATCTTGGTACAGAATAAAATATTTGGAAGATATTTCAGAATTTTAAACTTTTTTACAATATTTATAATTATAATGAATTCTGCCTACATTTTATTATTAAGCACAGAGAATGGTACCACGAATTTTTTAATCAATAAAAATAATTAATAAGGTATTGCGTATCAACATAATGTGCCCTCATTAATTCTGACTAAAAATATGTAAACGCGAAAAACCGCGCAATAATTTAGGGTTTCTCATAAATTAAATTTTAATTAATGACTTATATGATCGTGGTAAATAAAATAGGTGTAAATAATGAATTCATAGTCTTTGTACATAATTAGATAATTGACCTAATTATTAAGTATTACCTACGAAGCTACTAGAAAACCG
>LGAG01005545.1:42662-56996 GCA_001278395.1 Lerema accius
AGTGTACAAAAAAAGTTAAGCATTATATCAAAATACGCAATAAAATTGCCGTAGTTAATAAATTGATTAGCCTCTGAAACTTTAAATAGTTTGAAGTGTTGACATAAGACGTGAACCGAGAGGTTCTATGAGCTTAAAATAGCTCCACGTGCTATTGACGTGAACCGAAGTATTTGTAGTAAATGGCCAGCTAGTTTCTACTTCAGCCGTCTTACAGTGACGCTTATCTCTGAAGCGGCTACTAAACGCAATTACTATGTATGTCAAGGATCATTACTTATCTCAAGGATAATACAAAGTAAGCAGTTACGTAAATTCTAAATTGCGTGAGTTGTTAAAGTTTTGTCGGGGAAAAAGTAGGCGAAATAAGTTGGGAAATTCAAAAGAATTACCAATAAAAAATGGTACTACTTAATACTTTTCTGAGGGTCGAAACGTAAGTAAAATCACGAGCAATAGCCAACAATTATGGCACATTGGGTGGCATCATTGTGTTCATCTTTAGTTCATGACTCCCTGTCTCCTAGCAAATGTCACATAGACAAAAACTAGTGGACTCGGATGTTTACGTTAAATTAAATAGGTGAAGTAAATACTTCCCAGTCAATAGAAAAATATACATACATGTCGGTCAAAACCATCGTAAAGTTATCGTAGTGAGGCAAGACAGTGACTAAGAGTGCAAGGAAAAGTGCCGGGTAACACGAGTTTTACCTACGGATGTCAGTCAGTAGCTATGTGGTAACATTACCACCTTGTACGCAATCTGGTCGATGAACGGCTGCCACCGTGATAAAGTCGTCTGGAGTATCGTCAAGCTTGCCAATAACTTCAAATATGCGAGCGTATCCGTCCTTGGATCGATTTTACGAAGGACAAGGCGCGCGCAGCTTTTCTATACTTCCCATTGCCTGGCAATTTAATATGTAATATAAACAATAGTAACTGCCCTTGCTTTGCTTTGTTTTATCAGTCTAGTTATTCTTAAGTATAACAGTACTTAATATCAGTCACTGATAATCCCACGAATTTTAATAGAAATATTTACTCTAACCGAATATGAGCGCGGTCGTTTCTTTCAGATTACCTGTAATACCGCTGTTCAATAATTACAATTATATTTTATATTACTGTTTAGTTACACCAGTCATACTGATGGAATAATTATTACCGAACCACGTCAGACGGAGTACCTTCTTAATGCGTTTTCGACCGTTTGTCATTTTTCTTGCTACGCTCTACAACTAACGGCTACATGGATATGTGACGTCATTGGAATTGTCTCCATCGTGAGAGTTACATAAGCTATACATAACATAATTGTCCTCCCCCGTGTTAGCAATGGATTTTTTATTTCTGTATTAATTAGTTAATTAACACCCGAATCTTTAAATTAACGCCACGAAGAAAACAAGTGTCACGGAAATTAGGTAAACAAATGAATAAAGTAATTTGGTAGTAAACAACACGTAAAGTTCTGACTATATTAATGTTATGTACACACAGACATTAATAATTTCCCTGATATGATTAATTGACGTTTGGAATTGAGTCAGATTTTTACTTTAACTCTGACCACACAATACTGAGGGTTAGTCTTTCCTAGGCATTATTTACGGAGACGTCTGTTTAATAGATGAGATTTTTAGGGGAGGATGATATCGAGCCGAATCTCATCTAATCTAATCTTATTATGGGAAGACGAAAGCCTCAGCCTATATCACCTAATTTTATCCGCAAGAAATAGATTCTAATGCGCTAAAACTTAATATAGGTAATTAAGGTAATTAAGTAAAAAAAATTTCTTCACTAATATAATACTTTACGGGTAATTTTATGGCCGAATCTTACACAATAATAAACACACGCATAGCATGCAAAGTTATACAGTCTCAGGGGCAGGAGGGCGTCGTAAAATCGTCATAAATGCCTCACGTAATGGACGCCACCTACACCCCAGTAATATAACGTAAATTAGTGTAGGAAATCTTATCTGCTATGTCTTCTTTTTACCTTGCAACAAGTTACACCCATTTCCTGAGGTTTTGAACTGTTTTAAGCTCTCTAGAATACTATTAACGAGACGAGATTCTAAAAATATATAATCTAACAAAGACTTAGGCAAAAATATTAACCCCTTGAAAGCGGTGACTAACGGGGTTTTACAAATAAAAAACGATGTCGTGTGGGTACCGCCGTCGCGGCGCGGCGCCTCGTCGTCTGCCTATGTAAGCCTTTCAAAAGGCGATGAGTATTAAAAGAAAGGAATGATGCATTTTTTTTATGACTCAATTGGGCTGCGTGAAGACTTTAAGTAATGCATTTCATCTTAAGAGCTTAAGGCTAGATGCAATATAAAGCTTTATTTTTATTAGGTATTTAGATTTTATCTGCAGTGACGTCATCGTTTTATTTTTTAGGTCGACAAATTAGTTTTCTTTTCTATTATACCATTATTATACAATAGGATAAGTACTGTGGCACTTGTGTATGGAACTCTATAAGTGCTACACATTTTTACAATCACTCCCCATCTCTCAAAGTTAGACATGTTGACAATATCGACTAGTGAGTGGTAAAACGCACACACGCACACAGCGATGCACTGTGTGTGCAGGGATGTAGTGCGCATGTCCGTGACCTCGCGACCCCGTGACCGCGCCCCACGCTACATTATGCAGTATGCGCCACTGCAGCCCATTTTCCCGGAAAATACGTGATTTACATCGATTCACATTTTGTGCACCTACTCTAACATTAAAGCCCTTCCGATTATTATATTGCTCTTCGATAGGTCCGGTTTTCATAGAAACGTACGTGCTAGATACTATTAGGTACTATCATAAATCTACGCTAGGGCAGCATGGTGTAGTACGCTTTACTTCTAAGACTTAGCGACGAAATTTGTACCCTGTATAGGCCTTGGATTAAAGCCAATATTAGCGTTACATTACCACGATCGACTCTAGGTAGTACGTAATACTTAACCCATAGAAAGCCACACGCACAGTAGTAGTTAGGACAATTAATGAATTCGTTAACACTAATGAAACCACTGAAGGGTTCTAATTACACAAACTAGCTGCTAAAAGCCACTGGTTCCACAGCCAGATAAAAAGCGATATACTGGTTTAAGTAACTCTTAAAACATACTGAATATCATATTCCATAATGTAATTCCATATTAAATAAGTTAATACATGTAGGATACTTGTACAGAATATTGTGTGTCCTACAATTTTAGATTTGGTTGCGAATTGAAATGAAGCTCGTTCTCTTTCGGTTAAAGCAGTTTTACAACACAATGATAATCAGACGTGACTACTGACAATATAATAACCATTGACAATGATCAGTTTTGTTACTCTTTTGGCGGTTACTCTAATCCATTCTATTATGAAGACTCGTTTATTTATGACTGTTTATTGACCAAGTTAGTCGCCATTGTACGCTCGCCTGCGATGCAACAAGCGGTTCCCGCAGCGCATGCGCATCTCAGCGATAATCAAGAGGCGACAGACACGCCGCTACCAATTAACGATCCGCACACAATTATTATGAAACTGGGGCGACTAAATCTGTAACCAACAACCTACTATGTACTAGAGCTCTGCTTACTAAAACGACTAACAACATCCACTGTAAAGGGTTTTCATAAAGAATCATGGCAGAATTTGTACCAGAAAAAAAGGCCCGCAGTATTAAGTTCACAATTAGTTATTAGACCATAAGGAACATTTTAAAGCAATCAACGTATTTTTAAGACTCCGGGATCAAAATTATTATTTTTATTAATATCAGTAGAATATTTCTGCACGAATCGTTACAGCGGAAGTAAGAACAAGATTGTCATTTATATGACATTATTATTAGTGTCAAACAGCGACCAGAAATGATCTCTGGTGTCAAAATAACTCATCAGGGTGAAATGGAATGATAAGTTATTAGTGTATTGCTGCAATTATCTCGTATTATAATGCATATACATATATTACGGGTAGTATAGTTGGTTGGCGAACGCTGGGTTGCTGTGCCTATGTTATGACACTAACTTGTTTAATATTTTGGTTGAGCAAAATATAAAGGTACTATTGTAACCCCTGCTCAGTATTTAAAATAATGTTTTTATAGAAAACAAAACGATTAATAAGATTGTAAAAAATCGGTATTTCATTTAATAAATCATATTTTGTAAACATATTACATTGTTGTTATTGTATTGAATCTAGGTGATCATACAATAATAATAAGCAACAAAATGTTTTATTTGCCACAAAAGTAGTTTCAAATGATAGGCGCCCTTCATACTTTTAATTTCCTTTTATTTAAGCAATCACAATATTTATCACACCACTATTCACTGCTGTTCATTCGTATAAGGTACTATGCAACTATTTCCCAAACTAAAATGAGCAATAGCAACAGAGCAGCATGTAGGTTCAGCTTATTATGACGAACACAACTCTCCAGGAATCAGCGTAGAAATGCAGTAGGCTTCAACAATTTACATTCAGTGTACTCGGTAGACTTGTATTCTTGTTGTGAAGTACTTCAGAAATACATTCAATTGAAATAAGTTATGAAACAAAAATTGTAATGCCAAATTATAATAGGATAAATAATTGTTGGTTTTGTATAACCTCAATCTTCTATTTTTGCCAATACTCAATTGTCACTGACAGAATACCTCAAATGGCGTATTCATTTATTAGAATGGCAAGATTGCCCAAAAAATATATTAATATTTTTGCACGTAATCCGGGTTTAAAAAATATTTTGAGTGTATATTTATGTTCCTAAAAATATGACAAAATTTTTAGGAAACATTTTAGACCGCCTGTTTTTTTGGTACAATTCAATGTATGGATCTTGCCATGATTCTTTGCCGGTTGTTACCCGAAAGTGCCAGAAGGCGAGTAATGTTTTACGAGTGTATGTATGTATGTCCATTTTGGCATGACTTGCAAGAAATTAATTTATAAGGTGTCATTAGGTTCGTCTCCCTTTTTGGATCTGACATAATGATATAGGTAGGTACTTACTTATTTTTTACTAATAAATAAACAATAATTGCGTGCTCTCAACAATACACGTAATGAAGACCATTAATAGCCAAGAGGCTATTAATTAGAGGCTATTAAGAGCTAAAGAAGCTTGTGAAACAAAACATGCTGTCAAATATATTTTGGTTGAACGTAGGAAGTTAATGGCGATCTACGATCGACCTGCAATTGCGGTGATCGGCCCTGGACGACGTCGCCACTTACAAACAATTATTTCATTGATTGTTACGTCATTACAACATAAAAACATACGATGTAGTGTTTGATTAATCTAATTTTTTTTTTATTTACTTACTTCTGGCTAGACAAGTATCAACAATCATAGGCCAACGTAGAGATATATTTAACACGTGTAGAGTTCAAACTTGAGTCCTATTTTAACCATTGTTAGCACGCACGAGTATGATATTTGGAATTGTTAAAGTTTAGAGGAGAAGAAGCGTAGAAACTAATAATTTATGTAAAATGTATCTTTGTAATGGAAACTAATAATTGTTTTTATTCTGTTTTCAGCAAAGATCCTTCTGTTCTATTTAATCTTCTATGCGGCTCTGGTGGGATTCTTCGCTGCCATGCTGGCAATCTTCTACCAGACGCTCGATGCGAAGAAGCCTAAATGGCAAATGGAAGCCTCCTTGATTGGAAGCAATCCAGGTATGCCATACGATCACCTAACTTTTATTTCTTCATAAACAGAAACATAAGTATAGATCGCATGAATACAACTATACCATTGCTGGGCTCGGGCCTTCTCTCAAAATGTGAGGAGTACAGGCCATACCGTGCCAATTGGCAGACTTTATAGGGAACTTTCAGGTGTGCTGGTTTCCTATTGCCTTTACGTTCACCATAGCTGATGACCATAATTTGTATTACGCACATAAAATTTGTTTCCATCAGAAGTGCAGCTGTGTTCAAAATTTAAACCACTCAGCTGTCATAGCTCACGCTGCTAAGACTGTGGTTATTTACGTCTGTTTACATAAAAAATCAAGTATAACAGGGTGTTTTCCCCACCAGGCCTCGGCTTCAGACCCATGCCAGACTCCGCGAACGTGGAGAGCACCCTCATCTACTACCGCGCCAACGACAAGGGCTCAGTGCTCAGGTGGGCCACCGTCATCGATGAATTCCTCGACGGTAAGAACCAGTTGCTACCATTTGATAGGACAGAACACGGTGTGCAGGCTGGGGAGTAGTACTTGTAATTATGAAGGATATTTCTGGTACGACGGAATTGTTAAAGATGTAATTTTAACTTTCTAAAAAGGGTAAAACTGGATGGAGATATTAGATAATGGAGATACAGATTTGAACAAGAAGATGTCCAAAAGCCATTTACTGAACTTATTTATGTACCTCAGAGTTCTGTACGTCTATATCATAAACGAGTCACACATACAACTTTATGTAGACGAGCCATATATCTGTTTTATCATGTCCTTGGTTGGACTGGTAAAATAAACATTAATGTAACCCTCAGACTATCGTAAGAAGGGGAGCGGCACCGGCGAGGTCCCCGGCGCGGAGAACCGGGTGCACTGCACCCCCACGTCTGGCCCGGTGGGTGAGAAGCAGGTCTGCGACGTACCCTTGGACAAGTTCGACCCCTGCACTCCCTCCAACCAGTACAACTACGAAAAGGCCGGACCTTGCGTCTTCTTAAAGCTCAACAAGGTAACAATTTTAATTGAACCATCTTGCAGCCCGATTGACTCAATTAAACAGTTGCAGTTGCAGCCCTGTTGGTTGTTAGTGACCTTGCTGATGATGATTCCGGGTTCGACTCCTGGGCACGTTGTATAAAAAAGTTGTACGTTTGTTGAAAGATGTCGTGGGTGGTTTTTATTATTAAATGTTAGATGTTAATGCTTTACTACAATTCAAATCATATTCGACCGAATGGTTAGTTAGTATGTAATCTTACGATGAAAGAGAACACCTAGTCGGATTATTTACTTAAAATTTAGATCGAGACTATGTATTAGGTAGAATATTATTGTTCACAAAGTTGAATATATTTTGTAACAATTAAACTGCTTAGTTATAGTAAATATTATTTTTATTGCAGATATTTAATTGGATTCCTCAGCCATACAACAACACAGAGGACCTTCCTCAGAACATGCCGGAAGATCTCAAACAGCACATCAAATTCATTGTGAGTAACCTTGATTCTGTACACTACTTTTAGCTTGGACTACTCTGAAATCTAGGTGTAAATGACGTAGCATCTAGCTAGGGTTAGACAATGTATAGGTACGCATACAGACAGACAATAAATTCAAAAAACCGGCCAAGTGTAAGTCGGACTCGCGCACAAAGGGTTCCGTACCGTCATCTATAAAAGAAGTTCGTGTTTGTTGTAAAGACATGAAAAAAATATAGGAAAAAAACACGTATTGTAGGGGGTCCCCGCTTAAGATTTTTTTTTAGTATTTGTTGTTATATCGGCGAAAGAAATATATTTTCTTGCTATCACGGTTAATGACATACTTACAGCCTGGTTGCAGACAGACAGACAGCGGAGGCTTAGTAATAGGGTCCCATTTTTAGGTACGGAACCCTAAAACGGTCCCGTGGCTGAGGTTATAAAATGTAACCAATTTAATGTAACCGTAAATAACGTATGCTACACGAGTCGCTACAAAGTATTATACTTGTAAAGCTTCATGCTGACCTGCTTTGTCAAGGAAATATTCAACGTTCAACAAAATCCGTGACCTCAAATTTTATCATCATATTTACCTTTGTAAATTGAACCGGACGTAACTGTCAACTTACCACAAAACAAAACGATGTATTCTTTCCTCATTAGAATATTTGTAACCAGTCTGAACGGATTTCTGATTTAAAAATCGGAATATCAAATTGTTATGCTATGCTCTAAAAATAGGATAAATTCATTTATGTATAACATCTTATATTCGTCAGTTGCGTTGCGTCATCATAGTCGCAATAGTAATTTTTTTCTATCTGTCCCCATATTAATATATCCTGGTATCAACCTATTAATATAGGCAACTAAAGGGGCAAGATACATCAGGAGAGACTTCATGACTTAGCATGTTTCATCATGCGTTGTCGATGGGAATTTGTATAACTTATAAGTGACCAAACGAAGTCCCAGAAATTCTTGTCTGCTAAAATTCATCGATATGATTTAACGACAGTGATCTTACCATAGAAACCTAGAACGAACCGACATGATTTCAAAGAAGTATTCCAGAAATATTTGCCAATAACGTTCTTATATATCATGTTAGTCTAATAAAAAATACTATCATTTCAGTCTGGCAAGCCCGACGCCAACACAGTGTGGGTCTCTTGCGAAGGCGAGAATCCAGCTGACGTGGAAAACCTTGGGGCAGTGCAGTACATCCCTACACGAGGCTTCCCTGCTCATTACTATCCCTTCACCAACAAGGAGGGCTATCTCAGCCCCCTCGTCGCAGTGCTCTTTGAGCACCCTAAGAGTAAGTAACAATCTAGGATAATTGCAAATAAACTTGCAAGAATAGGCTGATTATAAACGTCATCCGTTTAGCTTCGAACTTTGGCGCCACGTTTTGGTTAGGTTAAATAAATAAAACCTTGCAGTTAGGCCACATGGCCTCAATTTGTGATCTCAAGGAAACTTTGCTTTTGATTTCGTATATCCTTATCTCACTTAGTACATACCACTACCGCTGCTTTTGTGTCTTCCGATGTCGATGGTATAAAATGGACCATTAGCAATTGCGGCTGCAGCATCATCATCATCAACTATGTATTGGCGACTTATCATTATTTTTAATTACAGCCGGTGTTTTGATCAACATCGAGTGCAAGGCGTGGGCGAAGAACATTTTCTACGACCGGTACGAGCGGCGAGGCTCGGTGCACTTCGAGTTGATGGTGGACCGCTCGTAAGCCGGCAGCGACCGCTTGGCGACGCGCACCTGGCGACCCCACGCACACCTAGCAGGACCCTCGACTGCCAAGATACTGCCAAGTCAGCTCTGCTCGCCGCCAAGTCGTTCCACTGCCCGCCGGTCAGCGTCGGTCCTCGCCAAGCTGCCAACCTCAACCCCGCCGGGCGCCGGCTGCCAAGTGCGCCAATTAGCAATAGCCACATAGTCGGCCATTTATTTGTATTCGTTTTAGAATAGCCAGAGGGCGCCACTCCTTTGAAATTTCGTTTACACGCTTAAATTGTCTAAGGTTTTAAATTATCAAATATTTATTATGTAATGTTTCTGGACGGAATGTCAATAAATACGCAATAGTTGGTTCCAATTTAGCTTTTTTGTGTGTTTTATTTTGACAAACCCTTGTTGTACACCTGTTTCTTACAAAGTTAGAAGTTTATTTCAACCTTTTACTTACCTGGATAAAAACAATTAAATCAAATCAATAAGGTACACTTGATGTCGTATCCGACTGCTAGTTAACAATTTTAAAAATTTAATTCGCAGAGCAAATTGTGCTGATTAATCTTTCTGTTTGTGGCTTAAAAAGTATGGCCAAAAAAAGGTACAGAAATTGCGAGTTGCTCTCATTTAGTAACAAGCAATTTAAACTTATTTCTATAGACTTGTTTGTAATTGTTACTTACAGGAAATATCATAATAATAAAACAATAAGTACAGATATTTTCCTATAGGACAACATTATTACAAAAACATATGACGTATTTCATACAAGCTCATACTTAGTATGTAGAAAGTACGGTTTATTTAATTAAAGAAGACTATTATTAGATATTAACTAAGACACTTTTGTATAGTTACGTAAACAGCTTTATTAGAGACGTGATGACAACTTTTCCGTAAGTAGCATGTAGACATTGTTATAGAGAGGCGAAGATGAAATTGGTATTTTTATTGAGGAGATAGTACACCTTATACGTAAGACGTTAGCTCAACGCACAAAAGAATTTCTCTACTAATAATAGAAAGATGAAGATTTGTTTGTTTGAACGCGCTAATCTTAAGAACTACTGGACTGATTTGAAAAATTCTTTTAGTGTAAGATAGTCTATTTATCTAGGAAGGCTATAACATCACGCTAAGATGAATAGGAGAGGAGCAGCAATAAAGAAAGTTACGCGGGCGGGGCCGCGGGCCATTGCTACTAAATTATATTCATTGTTTATTGTTTCAACGCGTTAGCTCATACATTACTACGAGTAGCTTGGTATGCTTTGTGTTGTAAGTATTTTGGACTACACAAATAGAAAATCAGTCAGACTAGGAACATAAAACTATTTTACCTCGCTGGGTTCGTTACCCAGGATTCACTTAACGCTGTCCTACATGGTAACCATAGAGCCCATAGTAGCCCCATCTCTATCGCGAAGTGGAAAGTTACACAGGGTGTTTAATACCGAGATTTTAGTCTATCTACAACACCCTACAACTATGTAGCTGGTTGTTCTAGTAGTGATAGGAAAATCTCAACAGATGGCGCTGTTTAGACAACTTACTAATTCTTATTGTCTCATAGGTGTCTATATATTGTCTGTCTAACGTTTAGATATTTGTCAGTAAAATATATTCCACTTCAATATTATGTTTTTACGTCGATACGATACTTGAGTTTTTAGATATTAGAATTGTAACTAAGAAGTAATAACAAATTATTAGTTATCAGTAATTTTAAATCAAATACCTTTCTGTAATATTTTAATTTCATTTATACTTATATTTATTAGTCTCCCTGTCTATACTTAGTCCTTTATGTAGGTAGACACGTGTGTCCTCTCAAAGTTAAAAATGCAATCATGCCCTAGTTCGTAACAATTTATTATTGTTAAATAGAAGAATAATATTATGAACGACTACAACCCTATGGAGATAGTCGTAAAATTCGCAAGGGATTTGCGCACCCCCGGCGCCGCGACGTCGGCGACGATCTACCCTGTACGGACTTTGTTCTCATTCTGCTACGTTACGAGTTACGACGTCATAAATGTTTACAAATAGGTTACCTAACGTCAGGTGGTATGCGTAGTCTTTCACACTTCCATAAAATCTGAAATAATATACATAGTAGGACTAGATAACATAAAATCCGGTCACTTAAAGTCGGTTTTTTGATAGCGTAGACGACCAATACTTAAAATATGAAGTGATGGTAGAATTATCACCTTATTGCGAACGATTTAGGGGCTAATTTAACTATTAGTTAATATTTTTAACCATTGGCGCCTTAACTACAGTTAAAAAAACCGACCCATAAGTATAAACGTAGAAGAAAGAACTAAGTATGGATTATTCGTTGTTCTGTGATAATATCTGATAAGCCTTCAAAATAATCAAGGTTAGCATTAGTAGGTACATACATAGGTATATAGTATCTATTATTCTGTGTTGTATTTAAAAAGTTTATTATTTATCCGTATGCCATGTCAAATTAATTGCAATCTCTGTCGTAAGACGGTCAATGTTTGCAAACAAAGTAATCTCGGTTCCTCTGGCGGCGTCGCGCTGGCGCCGGCAGTTCCTCCCTCCACCCTATACTCTACAAATCTAGTATAGTATAGTTTTACTACTATTACCACTACTACAATGTACTATGCATTTAGCGTTTTTTACCAGAAAGGTTAATTTTCGTTTAAACAAATGAATTCCAATCTATACTATAATAAAACAGTAAAATAAATTTGTCTGTACATTAAGTATATTTACCAAAAACTAATCTAGAGTGACTCAAAAACAATAACTGAGTACGAATCTACAATTTTTAAAATTTTTGTATGTCTGTTTGTCTGTTTGTCTGTATGTCTGTTTGTCTGTTTGTCTGTTTGTCTGTTTGTACACGCTAATCTCCGAAACTACCCAACGGATTTGAATAAAACTTTTTTTATTCTATAGCTGTGAAGTCTGGGCTTAAACTAGGCTATATTTTTTTCCGGAAAATATTTTAGTTTTCCTGGAAAAAGCAACGAAAGTTTGTATGGATTTTTTTTTAAATATCAACCGATTGGTTTCAAATTTATAACAAATATTCCTTACCTAAATTAATTGAATACGTGTCTCCCAGTTTTTCGATATTTGATAAAGAAAATAAAAAAAAGTGAAAAGAATGTACAAAATTTGAGTTTTTCAAAGATCGTTCACGGGCGACTCATGATTGATATCAACGTGGTTTTGAGAATATAACTTCCTCAACATACTGTTTACAATATAATTTCACAGATTTTTCAATTTCGCTCTACAAAGGGTACAAAACAGGGAAGAAACTTTGAACCAAAAATACCTAAACTTTATACGAGTAAGTAAGTACACATGCTATGTTTTTACCAAAGTGAAGCGCGGGCGGGTAGCTAGCTTTGAATTAAAATTGAGGATCTAAAATATAAAAAAATGCAAAAAAAAAATTAATCAATCAATCTTAGAATCAATCAATCATGAATTATCAATACATTATAATAAAATTGTGTCAAACACGATAGTATCACCATGGTCACCGAGTAAGGATTCCTGATATTTTAAATTAAATCGTAGTTTTTAGTCGTTATCGTAATCTAATGAATCGATCCGGAATTTCTATCATGATTGATTTTTTATTGATTTTTGAGGCGATACGAAGTGCGCCGGGTCAGCTAGTATAAAAATAATTTCCTTTCATTCGGTAGTAACAATACTAAAACTTATAAGTACTTTTTAGTTTTTCAGTATTATTCGAATGTTGATTTTTGGCAGAAGTAAATTGGACAAGTTTTTAGGAAGATTTTAATTTTTCTAAATTATTTTCTCGACGATCCTATGATAGAGAAACGTAGTATAGGTATCTACATAAGTCATAAAATCATTGTACGGTATAGTCATTGGAAATTTAATCACTCTTTTTTTAAATGTTATCCTAAGTTCGTCATCTCTTAAATCTTTAGAGCTATCGAAGTCCGGGTATTGACCGATATACGAGGCAATATGACGAGCTCAGTATACTCTGGCGACAGCGTGGCGCCCTGTGACGCCTGTACGACTGGTTGAGTACTAACTATGCTCGTTTGCAACTCAGCTACAAATATAAGGAGTAAAATATATCATGTTTTATGTGTTTACTCTCCTGTGTAGTGTGCTCATGTTATTACTTACAAAATAAATAAGCATACGGGATAAATATCCTCGTACCGGTCAGTTGCTGTTGCCACTACAAAATGCTTCACTGACACAAAACAATATAATTAGGTACAGACCTAAGCAACTGGTAGGTATCACAACACTTGACCATAAAATAGAGTAAACCCATAAAAAAACGTTTGAAAATTTTGTATACATTCAATTGCTACAGAATTCTGACAGTTAACACAAACAAAATTTATAACAATATTGTAACGATTACATTTGTCTCAGCTCAGTCATAATAATATTTATGTAATAGATCAACGTGAATCTTACGTTGAGCTGGGTCAATATTTGGCAACCCTAGCGAGCAATCTCGGCTCCCTACGCGTCACGGCGGCGCCGGCGTTGGCCCGATGCCCCATTTATTAAATCCATTATCTCGGATGATATATTTCTTAAAACCTTTTGGTACTTTCAGCTACCTTAAAAAACCAGCTTATAGCTAAAATAATATTGTATGCTAGAGACTTTAGCCTAATTATTGTGCGAGTGAATTAAAGTCTTGGTTCTATTAATTTGTCGTAGGTGTCTACGCGCTACGCTTTTCGCTACGTTTTTCGTAGCTCTACGATATGATCTACGCTGCATTGTTTACGTTAAGTTACACCTTTTTAACCCCCGACAAAAAAGAACCCCTCTTTTTTTATGAGTTTGACGTGTCTGTGGGTATCTGTGTGTCTGTGGCATTGTAGCTGAACGGATAAAGCGATGTGAATTTATTTATTTTTAAATTAAAGTCGACTTATCTGCGTTTTAGAGAGAGGAGAGTAGAGGGTTTTTTTTTAATTCTTAATTTATAATAATGGTGTTCGGTACCCTTGATTATTCGTCGTGTCTGTACTGTTGATTTATTCAGTGAATCTAAGTGTCGTATTTCCTATAAGAAGCTTACCGAGATACTTTCAGAAAACAGACTCGGTGTAAGAAGGCGTGAAGACAAAGAAATCTTTGTCAATGGAACCCTCCCTTATAATACCTTGCCGAAGATCGCTGCGCTATACTTATAGTCCTATACTAAAATTCCCTATGTCCTGTATGCGACAGATTAGACAAATAAACAACGACACACACAGACCGATAATAGAAACTAACACTCATAATAAAAAATTCCGCATTATTGGGAATCAAAACCAGGACCCTTTGAACGGGAGTCCAGT